>DF243520.1:48667-68667 GCA_000507305.1 Breviolum minutum Mf 1.05b.01 | reverse complement strand
GAACCAGACATCTTGTCGTCTTTTGTCAATTCATTTGTTGTGCCTACAGGGCAAGATGACGGACCGCTTCTATCCAGTGGGAATGGAGGTGCCGATGGGATGTCAAGAATCCAGCACGACTACTGACTTTTGCGAAGACGCTTCGCAGATAGAATCCTTCAAAACTCTTGGGAGTATTTTTTGTGGTCAGACTAAACTGAATAGACCTGGCAGTGAGAAATCATGGCTTACGGCTTCTAGTTTTTTGAAGATGATGGTTGCAAGAAATAATCACAGAGACGTGTGACGCTGGGACTCTGGGTTCCTCATCATGGCATTTCAAAACGATGGGGGCTTCAGGGATCACAACCAGACGTTCGACGTTCTTTCAACGACAAAAAACACACACAGACCTTGCCAAATTGTGACATTTTGGGCCAGGTTTGGAGTGTTTCTTGAGATGGAAGCAAATGGGACGAAAAAATGGTTTTTCTTGGTCAATGTGTTGACCTGTTGACCTCTTCCCATCTCAGATCATGAAAACCCCCTGCGGTTTCTTCATCCCCGGGATGATGCAGTTGAGTTTCAAGGGTCAAAGATATCACAGAAAACCCTAAGTAAATCGAAGGTGTTTGGAAGGGTTGTTTGACAGAAAGCCACCTGAACCACCTGAAAACCAACAGTTACATTGTTACATCATTGTTATTGACACATGAAAAATCACGGCAATTCACAGGCAGATGCTGATACTTGGAAGACCACTTATGAGGTGCGTCTTGTGACGCTGGGGAATGAGACCAGGATGGAGTTTTAAAGCTGTCTCAAGAAACGCTCCCAAACTTCCTCAGATTGAAAGATGTTTTTGCAATGGAAATCGATGGGAAGATCTTCGGAACAGAACTTTTGACATGTTTGGTCTCAAAAAGAGTGATAAGATGGATGCTTGTGGCAGAAACCCAAGGGGTGTGCTTTTTTTAAGATTTTAAAACTTCTTGTGGACCAACAACCGGAGCGGAAAAAGTAATGGACTGTCAGACTCTTTTTGGCCAGCTGTAGCTTTACAGGCATACAACCACTACAACAAGTGTTGCAACAACACAGTGATGGGTTCGAGCGAGGTAATTTGGGAGGGAAGTAGTTTTTGGCACAGTTGGTTTATGCGCAATCGTCATATCAATCATACATCGAGAATTTATTAGTTGATGAAGTGTTTCATGATGAGATCGAATCTACAAGTTTTAGTTGCATGTGGATATCTATTTGGTTTTAACACAGGAAACGTGACGTCATGGGCCCTACATGACATGCATGGTTTAATCGTTTTTTTCGGCACTAAAAAGTTTTAGGCAAGACCCCATCCACGGTGTAGTGTAGCCGCCAGACTTGCGAAGACAAATGTTTAAGGTGTCAAATGTCACGTCACATGAAGATTGAATACCCTCATCAACCTAGAGTTTACAAACTAAATCCACTTGTTATTTTTTGTATACCATCATGGATCAACTGGGTGGTGGTTTCAAAAATTTTCTTATTTGTTGCCTCTTTAATTGAAGAAATAATCCAACTTGACTTCTTTTTTCCACCCTTTTTAACCAGATCAACACTTCATCTTGTGAATGAATCTTGAAAATGTAAAGAATTGTTACGTAAAGTCGCAAAATCGGAAGGAAAAAATAACAACTAAATCCAAGTTCCCACTCCTTGGGATTGTTTTTTTCACCCATGGCTTTGAGCGAGCTTCAACTTGTCATCTTTGGTGATTCCTACACAGACGGTGGCTACCGTGGTCACGGTACGGGAGCTGAAGGTGGCTCCCATGATCCCATGGAAGAAGTATACTGTGGACCAATGCGGAAGATTAGTGAAGACGTTGGGTCCAAATATCATTTCAAAGAATTGGGTTATTATGAAGGTTGTGCTTCTGATGGTCTTACTTGGCCATATCACGTGGGTGTGAAGAAGGTTTTGAACTTTGCATGTAGTAGTGCGACCAGCTGTCAATATGTGGAGAAGTATGTTGAGGTGCCTCCAGGCTATGTAGCTATGCCAGCTTCTGAATGTTTGGTTGGTCATCGTTATCATCCTCGTGGCGTGGCACAACAGATCCAATGGGCGGCCAAAATTTTGCCTCAAGAAATTTGGAGCGATACAAAGACTTGGGGCATTATAGGCACTTTATGCGGTGATGTGTATTATCATAGGGAAAAGGCAATTGGATCTACAATTCCAGAAGTTTCAAGATGTCCATATGTACAAAACCATCGCCAGATGTTGGAAGATTTAAAAGATCTTGGAGTGAGCTCTGATCGTATTGTGTCAGCTGGTTTGCCTTGTTTGGATCTTTTACCTGGTTTTTCCGATATGGATCCTGATTGGTTCCGTACGCAGCAAGAGGAGGTGCATAAATGTCTGGATGCCATGTTGAAGCAACCGCGCTGGCGTCTCGGTGAACTGATGCGTGACCTATGGAATGACCGAGTGCCTAGCGTGAAGCTTGGCTTTTTTTAACCGATGAGAAAATCGTGAAAAAGTGGAAAAATGTGACTCAAATTTTTGGGGTACCATTAAAGAATACAGCAATGTCATAATTATTTCGAATCATTTCCCTTCAAAAAAAAGTGCCCCCCCCCCCTTGAGCGTTTTTTTCATGGATTTCCTGCCAAAAAATTACTACCATGATGGGATCTCAACTGGTGGTATTGAGGATTTTTTTGTCTTGGCAAATTTTGGTGCCCTGGGAATTGGGGTTCGGAAATGATTGCGCGATTAGAAACTTGTCGAGCGGCATATATATATATATATATATATATAATGTTTTAAATGATTGGACAAGAAAACACCAATTAACCGGTTATTTTGGAGGCACATTATCTAGATTTACTATTTACTGAAATGTTTGGTGACCTATTAACTTCTGTTGTCACAAGCAACAGCAACAGTATGAGATGCTGAGGTATGCAGGTCATAGGTTTTCCAAACATGATGGTGAGCAAGCTCCCCTTTTTGAAACGGGTTTGTGAGAGCCGAGCATCAAAATTATTCAAAATGACAGGAAATTCCCATATATTCCCCCTGTACTAGGGATATATGTAGTAAAAGATAGTTGGAATCCTTCGAACCCATCGAAATATGAAGAATTTCACGGTTTTGAAATTGTTCCTTTGTCCTATGCAAAATCAACGGTTTCAATAAATGAGTTTGACAATTTCGATCTTCTTTGCATTTCTTTACCACGAGTGAGTTTTTTTTTTGCTCCAACTTGAGTCCAACTTAGACACCAGCTGCCACAAATGACACAGTCCCAGGAAGCATTGTGTCTGGGAAGCACTGCAATCCTTAAGTCGTGGAGATCTTCCGGCTCTGAAATTGCATCGCACCGGTGATGCAACGAAGTTCCAATTGTTTGATGATTTTCATCCCAATTCTGCAACACACCAAGCCATGGGGATGAACCTAGCAGAACTGCTAACAGAACTGCTAGAAGACAAGTTAAATAATAATTTGAATAATTTGATGATATGAATAATTTGAATAATTGAATAATTTGAATAATTTGAATAATTTGATGATTGGAAATCTAGCTTGGAGAAATACAATATGACAAGGCAAAAGACATTGAACATTCAATCTTTGAGAAATAGATCAAGATCTAAAATATATATAAACGTAATGTAGATAGGGGTCGGCCTCTGAAACCTCCTTGCCTTGTTGAGCACCGCCCGGTTGCGGGCGGCACGGGGGTTTCACGCCTGGACTGTTTTGTTGGCGGTGTAGTTTTTTTTACTCCCAAGTTCCTGGGACTTCGGGGGTGGACGTGGTGCTGATGTCTCGGCACGGTGGGTGGAAATCACATCCATCGGTGCAGTTTTTTTTACTCCCAAGTTCCTGGGACTTCGGGGGTGGACGTGGTGCTGATGTCTCGGCACGGTGGGTGGAAATCACATCCATCGGTGCAGTTTTTTTTACTCCCAAGTTCCTGGGACTTCGGGGGTGGACGTGGTGCTGATGTCTCGGCACGGTGGGTGGAAATCACATCCATCGGTGCAGTTTTTTTTACTCCCAAGTTCCTGGGACTTCGGGGGTGGACGTGGTGCTGATGTCTCGGCACGGTGGGTGGAAATCACATCCATCGGTGCAGTTTTTTTTACTCCCAAGTTCCTGGGACTTCGGGGGTGGACGTGGTGCTGATGTCTCGGCACGGTGGGTGGAAATCACATCCATCGGTGCAGTTTTTTTTACTCCCAAGTTCCTGGGACTTCGGGGGTGGACGTGGTGCTGATGTCTCGGCACGGTGGGTGGAAATCACATCCATCGGTGCAGTTTTTTTTACTCCCAAGTTCCTGGGACTTCGGGGGTGGACGTGGTGCTGATGTCTCGGCACGGTGGGTGGAAATCACATCCATCTCCTTATCGAACGCCAGGGCAGACGTTGCCCTTTTTAGATCAGGTTTTTTTCGTCCTAAAAGGAGGTTTTCCTGGTCAAATTTTTGCCACGCAACAATAAAATTGAATATCTAAAAAAGAATACTTTAAAAAACATATCAAGGATTATATGAAATATGAATGCTATTGAGATATTAATATTATGATTTGAAATTTAGAATCTAATAAGGACGTATAAGAACATATTAAACATCTAAAATATGAAATTAATTTAGAATCTTTAGGCTATTGAAAATGAAAATATTTTCTATATTGGCTAAAATTATGGATTTGTTTAATAAATAAGATTTTTTTTATTGGAGTGCTGTTTGATGAAATCCGACCAATGACATGTTTGGTGGTGAACCAAAAGATTTAGCCGCGAGAGAAGTACACTCCCGGAAACCAAGAGCAAAAGCACCTGAAAATAGGGGTTCCCTTAAAAGGAAAGGATCGTATTCCAAGCGCCAATTTTCAGGTGCGAACTGTTACTTTCAGAGAGGGTAATAGAAAAAGCTTAGTAGTCATCACTAGGTGAATTACCAGAATGATAATATGATGTAATTTGTTTCGAAGATTTCAGTCAAAGTCCATCGGTGTGTTGTGCCAACATGACTGTAGCTACAAAAGACAGTGCGAGATTGCTACATCACACCCTGGAAAAAGAGAAATCTGTCTACCCAAGTGCATTTTTTTTACAGTGAAAGTATACATAGATGTACATATATATATATATATTTATATGTATGCATGTATATACAATATCTATAGCTATAAATTTGTTGTTTTTTTTTCTTTTCGTTCACCAGCGCAGACGTTTTTCTGTTGGTTCCATGACACGACGTCAACCAACATGTTTGAGAGGTCATGAATGAGATGCGTTCCTTTGCGCGCAGTCCTTACCCTCCAGGCATGGGTAGCTAATGTGGCATCCGCTGAGAGGTTTTGTTTTGTGTTTCTGTGTTTTGGTTGGTAAAGAATGGAACATGGGGTGTGAAGAGGAGGAAGAAAACATAGCCACTACAATGAAGATCTTTAGATATCAACAAACAGAGTTAAAGAAATGTTGCAGATATGCCCTATAACAGAAATAAAGCCAAGGATGATACTTGGAGTCTTAGAGGTTGTAAATATCGTCTCAAAGGTTCGATCGATCTGCAAGCCTGACAAATCTTTCCCTTTTTGAACTAAAAAACCGCCAAAAACAACTTTTTCAAGCAAACCTGCTGTTGATGGTTCAGAAATGCGGCGATCACCACCTTGGATGTAAAAAACACCTTGTACATAGTGGGATATTTAATGGGATATTTGACATAGCAACTGGTGATCGCTGGATTTCTGGTTGCCATCAACAGTATGTGGTGCGAAAACACCCGAAAGATGATCCACAAGGTCAGTGCTACGTTGTAAGGAAGGTTGTAGTACACCCACATATACAGATTTGATATACTGTATAAGATAGGGTATATTATATATAGTATATACAGACTATATATTAATGCAATATACAGTATATTAGTGTCTACATGTATATATATATATATACATATTTCTATACATTTATTTACATATGTATATACATATTCATCAACCGATCAGTGCACCAGCCATTATCAGGTACGGCGATTCACCAGCCGGGCTCTCGGGATCACTTCGGCTACAGTGCTCCGGGACCCATTGCCAGTAGGCGAACAAACGACGGGTGGTGGGTCACAACGGTCCGGCACAGGAGCATTTGATGTTTTACTGTAAACGGTAATGTTTAAGCTGTGTGTGTTCTTTTTTTTGCCTGTTTGATGGGAAAAAAAACACATACGTATTTTTGGCCTGTTTGAATGAAGATTACTCTCCTTGGCTTCTGAACAATCTCGCATTTGTTGCTTCACCAACGAAACGGCACCTGAAGACTTGGTTCAACCTCGCAGGTTGGCGAATGCTGAGTTGGCTTGGGAGCTTAGCATCAACAACGACGACGACAACGACGACGACGACGGGATGTGGTTGGTTTTCTTGGTGGTGGTTTCAAATATTTTTTATTTTCCCCCCTACTACTTGGGGAAATGGTCGAATTTGACGAGCATATTTTTTCAAATGGGTTGGTTCAACCAGCACCTAGTTCTAAATGCAGTAGTTTTTACTCGTACCGCTTTGGAAGAAGAATGACGATTAAACACTTTGAGAACCCCTTTTGGAACCAAAAAACAACCAGGCGGTTCAAGCAAACTTGACCATGGGTGGGTGCAGATCACGGATCAATCCATGATTTGCTGGAATCTTATTGGCATGAACGTCCACGGGAAAAAAACATCATCGCAAGCGAACAGGGATGGCATGAAGGGGACTGAAACACGTAGTTTTTGTATGTTTTTGTCATCAAGAAACGACTGGTGAGTGCAAAGAATTTCTTTTGATGCAACGGACTGCCTCCGGCCAGCCATGGAGGCTAAGTTCCCAATTGAGGCTCCTAACAGTTTCCTATGAAGGATTAAACAAAATGGAATTTTCCCCCTGCTAGTGCTGGTTCCAGAAAGGTTCATCGGTTTCAATTTTGGTGTGAATTTTTTGGGTTGAAAGGAGTTTCACTGGACTCCTTTCAGTTCGGCATGACATGCAAAAGGGTAGGTTTCTATCCATCAATCCTACCTTGGAAGATGCCAATGTTTTCCCACCAAAAAGAGTGGGAAAATGTGAAAATGATGATTCTGATGGAATGGCTCCTATTTTTTCCACCTTGTCCTTAAGTTGTAATTAGGACTGTGTAGATGGTTGGAGCACTCCCCAAGGCCTTGACGGAAGAGACAGATATCCCCAACCCTCGTGAACACATGGCCATTACGCGTATTCAGGCTGCGAAAGGGGGGGGGTGAAACCGAAAGAAAAGATGACTTGATGGATCTTGAATTTCTGTTTGCTGGGTGTTGTTGAAAAGGTGGTGATGATGGTGATGGTGGTGGTGATGATGGTGATGGTGCTGCCGTCTGCAAAAACCTGATATTTTTTTTTTCATTTCGCCTGCAAACCCACGAAAGGAGCCTGATGACCGAAAGGTCTTTGAAAGGCACGATGTGGATGAGATGTTGAGGACGGGGCGGAGTGTGGAGTGTTGTAGGAAAATATCACACAAGTTGGTGAATTATCATTAAATTCACCCCATATGAATGGAACATGGCTCAAAACAAATCAGAATGAGAAACACAATTCTCTATGGCACCTTTTGGTGATTTTCTAAGCAGCATTCCATCCAGTTTGAGGATACATGATTTGGTGCCTTTGGTGCCAAGTATCACTAGATGGGACCTAGCCAACGCAAGCACAAGGGTCATTGACAGGCCTTCCATACATACCGAGAAAATGACGAAAGCTTGGTTTCAAAAACGTTGAACCCCATATTTAGAAATGATTCAAAGAACCTGCAAAAAAAGATGTGAGTACCTACTCCGACTCCTCAGTTTTGTGGGTTGGCATTTCTGGGGTTTTTGTACCCTCCAGGGAACGGTTCGTCCATATCCCACCAAACGGGAATTCGGAAAATCATCTTCAAACAGACCTGAGTCACGGGGGATGTGTGAGTTCCCTGGAAATTATTATATATATGATATATCCTCAAAAAAAATCATCAAAAAGCGTCCCGTAACATGGAGAGGTCACACACGGTCCCGTGTCCTCGCCACCTCAGGACCTATGATTCGCCCGTGGCCAAAGCCACATTGTCTCCCAAGGGAGCTTCTATGGCAAAGGCGGAGCTGAACCTGTGAAAAACCTGTGGTTGGGGGGGAAGGGTGTTTCGTACCTTGCGGTATGGGGAGAGATTTTTTGAAAAAATGTGGTTGGATGGATGGAATGTATGAAGTTGGTTATAAAGTGGTTAGACTATAGTTTTAATAAGCAAATTGTGTACATCTGATGTCGGTACTCTGTTGGAATTTTCAGTGAAGACACAAATATCTGAATAGATTCCTATAGGAAGCTTTCAAAAAATGGAACCATGGTAAAAAGTCTCCGAAAGTATCTAACTGGCGCCCAATTGAAGGTCCGGTCCTAAGGTTGCCAATTTGGGTTTCCCCAAACAGTAGATGCTTCCCACCTCCCGCACCTTCCCGAAGTGGAATGGTGAAGCCATTTAGTCCTAAAAGCACCAAGCTCTCACCTCCCAACATTGACGTGCAGCTAACGATTTTTTGTTTGGGTCAGGGGCAGCCGAACGGCATCTTTCACCTTGGGGATGAGTGGAATGATCACTTTTTTTTTGGCTTAGCGAAAATTGGTTGGAAGAAAAATGTTTCTTTTTTCTTCCCCTCCAGATGTTTTTTTTTCTGGAACCTTGATGAAGAGAATAATTTTCATTAGTTGGGTTGTTCTGTCAGAATTTCATTGTTTGAAAGTGAAGCAGCTTAAGCAATAAAGATCCTTATCCGGTCGAAGATTGAAAGCCATCTTCTAGTCACTGTTATTGCATGGAGGGCACGGAGGGATGTCCCAAAGAATGGAAAACTGGGTGATTATGTTTGGTTGATTCTGTTTGGTTGGTAATGTTTGGTCGATTATGTTTGATCATCTTTGTTTATCGCTGGCTATTAAGTTACTTTTGGTTGTTTGGTTTATGTTTGGTCTTGTTTGCTTGTTTAAGGTTGGTTTATTTTTGTTCATATTGGTTTTTGGTTGGTTTATTTTCAGATTCCTGTGTCTCATCCCGTTATGAAAGGGATTGGGATTCTTAGGGGCACCCCCGATTCAAGGGCCCCAAACCACCGCGGGCCCAAAAACCCAGCATTCGACCTCTCGAAATTTCTACATAGATACCAAAAAATGATGGTTAGTTTTTGAACATGTATATATCTCCGGCTTCCATTTTTTGGCGTCCTTTTGGGTATCCAGCCGCTAGTTTTCGGGGGTGTAACCTCCTCAAACCAAACCTTCACCTCGTTCACCTTCTCCGCCACCTTCGGACCGCCTCCTTGACCTGGGACCGCCAGACCTTCTCGCTGCCCACCATCTCGCGCCGCAGCGAGGCGCCACCCAAACTCTCCGAGGTGCCGATGTTGGACTGCTGGTGAGTGGTAATGGAACATTTTGCAATCGAAGAATTCGTTCATAGGTGAAACTGCTGCTCCAGATACCACCGAGTTGTTTTTTTTTTCGCTGGAATTTTTCATTGCACCATTTAACCGATCCAATTCAAGTCGATCGAATTCTTGACATTGTTAATACTAACATCCCTTGATGTCTTGAGAGTCTATCAGCTCGGGGATTCCAACGATCCCACTCACGCTTGCCTGCCAGCGCAATCCCTTGATCAACAAGCTTGAAGACGCGCACTTCTCTTACTTTGTTCGGGCCTCTCAAGTTTTCAACGACCCGGGGAAGCGATTGGGGGGGATGGAGATTCGAGATTCATGGGGTTTCTGGGGGTGAAGGATGGATGGTGTAAGGTCAGGCGGCGGAATCCTTCCAACAACATGATTCCCCTTTACATGACCAAGTTGGTGAAACTGTTCATAGGTTTTTAACCTATGATTCAGATTTGTTTATCTGACAGGAAAGGTATTGAATAGCGATATACTGTAAGACTTCTGATAGATTTTTATGCGGTATAACATGTAGAATCAGTATCCATACTAAATCTGTAGATCATAAGCATCCCATGCCAGAATGAAAACTGCAGCATCTATCAGCATATCACTGCACATGACATGAACACTGCGAACAAATCCTGGCCATCCCCCCAAAAAACGGCCTCGAAAAAAGCATTCCAACACCAATTGGCAGGTGCCAAAGAACCTGCAGCGTGAGCATAGGCGTTCTTGTTGCGTCGTGGGGGGTGTCTTCTTGGGATTGAAAGGAGCTGAGTTGTGAAGAACTTCTTGTAAGAGAGCATGGAGATCAGAACTTCTTGTAAGCTTGTCGATTCTGATGAGTTCTCACTTTTGTTAGTAAGTAATGAAATTATCATTGGCCAAGTATTTTTGTGGCAAACTATTGATTCAATGATGCCTCTTTCAATCTCAACCACTTTTTTTTCCGGTTAGATCTACATTTTTACACTGCAGGTCCATTTTTTCCCAGGATTTTCTCAGTAGCAAATCAAAGGTTGTTGTTAACAGGTAACTTAGGATCCCCTCGGGAAAAAAGGTGGATGAAACAAATTCCCTGCAGTTTCTCGGGTCCCACCTTTGGAAAAATGGTTCCGATGCGACCCAAACATAGTGACCTGCAGGGATCGCCTCAATATGTCTGGTCTCAGCAAATTGAAGAAGGCACAAAGCGAAGCTTTTTTTTTCGTCGTTTTTTTTTTTTGGTTTTTGCTGCCCCAAAAAATACATGGGTGCCCCGGATGCGATTTGTTGTTGTTGTTGTTGTTGTTGTTGTTGTTGTTGTTGTTGTTGTTTAATTTTGGGGCGAAAGGATGGATGTGGATGATCTTTATGGATGAATGGATGATGAGTGTGAAAATTTTGGGTGGAACCGAATCCCGGTGATGTAAATTGACCATGGTGTTTTTTCAAATAAAAAATGAGGGAATTTTCCAAGAAGAGACCCGGATGTGATTCGGCTTCTGGTTGTGAGGTGACGCATATAAGGATTTAATGGAGATTCGATTTGTGGGGAGTACCCCCGAAAACTAACAGTTTTCCCCTAAAAAATAGTGGTTGACAGAGTCCTTTCCCTTTGAAAGGGGCCCCCGTTTTTTAGGGGACATGTTGCTAATGTTTTCGTTGCTTCGTTTCATCAGAAAGAGCGCATCATAAACCAATGAGGCGAACATGATCTCCTTTCCCTTTTCAGGCCCGTTCTGTTGGACAAGGAAAGTGGGGGGAAGTGCGTGGTGATGTCACCGTACCAGCTGTTTAATCAGGGTAGCATAAGGAAGATCTGGGTCGGATCACAAGTTGGATACCCCCCAAATTACCTCCCCCAAATGATATGATTTCAAGTAGTTGGACATGAACATCATTTTTTGGGAAGGTTTACAACACTCCCTTACACCATGGTCCCACATCGCCCAGGGGAGGGCACCGGGTTCCGGAGCCAAGGTCCATGGTTGGGCGGGATGGGTTTTGGATGGTTTTGGAAGGAATTGGGTGATCCGGCACCATGGAAGGCACGTTTTTGAAGAAAACACCCAACATATTGAAGACATAGTAGAAGTCTTGTCTTTCTTTGGCTTGGGGGGGTGGCTTTAACTATGTAACTATGTTTGTTTTTCATTCCAAGAGCTTCTAATTCTTCATCTATCAATTCTATTTCTTCCACTTTTCCATGGCCTTCTCCGAAAGAAACAAAGAAATCCAGTGTAGTTTGAATCCATTTTTCCCTGAAAAACCCAGGTTTTCTCGTAGTTTTGGTGCTCCCAAAAACTGAATGGAAAAGCCCGGGAGGTTCGTTGAACAATTGGTTTCCCAGTGGCAGCTACAGCAACGTGCCAACCTCGTCCGGGGCGCCCGGGAGAGCTGAGAATGGCGACGAGGATCCAACCCATTGGACCGACCTTTTGGCAGCAAAAACCCTCACGCCGAAACTAACAGCAAAAACCCCAATAGGAAAGGCTCCTATTCCAAAGCATCCATTTTTAGGTGGGTTTGCCGTGAGTTTTAGGGAAGATAGATGCGCGCCAAATGTTTTTTTGTTCCGCTGAAGCCGAATTGGCTGGATGAGTGGAGATTTTTCACGAAGAAACGTTTCGGAAATCCCAGCAGCAGTCCATCTATCATCCATAACTAGCAATCCTGCATAATCCTGCAGGGTTGCTCTGGGTAGAGTCTCTATTGTAACCAAGATATTGGCAATACATGGTCAAAGTTCCAGAAGACCTGAAGAAATTGGGAGTTTTGGGCATCACCAAAACAGGTCACTGACAGTGGCGTTTTTTTTTGTAAAAAAGGACATGGAGAGAACAAAAATCCATGGTGACACCAGAAGCACCGAGATTGTACATTCCTTATCTCTTATGAGTTTGTGTTGAAACCTTACCGTTTTGGACCATAATTTTCCCAACATTGTTCCCCTTCCAGCACATGACGAGGTATCGACTGGACTATAGCCGGCCAGGTGGTCTGGGACCTCGGCCTCCGGAAATTTTCCCCGTTTCGGTGGGTACAGATGAAGGTTGACAGCGATGCCCCCTGGTAGGTCACTGTTACTGGCAGGGGTTTTGCATCCCAATGGATTCAGGTTCTTGTGTTGCATCCCAATGGGTGGAAAACATTCATGGGCAACCTGGACATTGCAGCCATATGTATGTAGAATTGCAACCAAAGATAACTTCATATCATAAAGTCACGTCAGATGATGTTATGTGTATTGTGTACCTGTTTTTGAATCCTCTTTTTCCTTATATATTGCTGCAGAAAAATGAAATGATCGCAAATCCCCAGAAAACTTGTCAAAAAAACACCCCGACCTTGTCAAGATCGCCACAAACCCCGAGGTTTCTTCCGAGCCACCTCGCCCTTCTTACAGGCGGCACTTTTTTGTTGGGCTCCAACAATCGGTTTTGGGGGGTGGTGTATGAACTCCAGGGAAATCGATCCCATATCCCAGATATCCCATTTTTAAAGGTAGCTGGGTCCCAATGATTTTCTTTTTCTAAAGGTGGGATATGATATGTCTTTCCAGCAGGGTATTAAGACCATGGGAGATTTTGAATGACACATACCTGTGGCCACCCAAAATATTGACACCCACTTATTGCTGATGATTCAGACGTTCCTTTTGGAAGCAGGTAATTTTATCTCACTGTTTTTCTGACGGTTTTGTTTCTACCCCATGTGTTGAAGGATTTCGGAACCATCAACAGTACCACTGCCAAACATCTCGCCACGGAAGATGAAAGTGGTCGCTAAGCGGTTAGATCCAGGAAGATATATAGTGTATATATATATATACACACATGTATACAATCCTCTATACTTGAATTTATTTGTATATGTATTTCATACATTTCTTTGAAAGGTGTGGATTTGCAGTTCCACATTAGCATCCTATCAGAGATGATGTGATTCAAAGCTGGAGATGATGATTTTGGATGTCAACCAATCCTTCGACGTTTTTTTTTTGAGAATCGCCATGGATTCCAAGGTTGTAGCAATTGTGTCCCAGAAATTGCTGCTTAAATTTCATAGGTTTCAACATGGACGTGACTGCCTTTGACCATGTGCCGTTATTTTAAGCCTTCTTAGCACGGCTCAACATATCTTCAGGTCATGCCCTTTCGATTCAACTGGGGCGAACTCGGGTTTTAAACCCCCATGTAAGAGTGAGTTTGGAAAAGACATTAAAGAGAAATTGAAAAAAATCGTGAATATATGTATATATATATACACAACTATACTTATAACTAACATAGCACCTGACTCGTTTAAGGACGTTTTTTTTTTTCTGGGACTTTTACCGTTTGTTAGTTTCAGTGAGGGTCTGTAGCCCATAAATCGCAAGATCCAGGCTCGGCAGACCGGTGGTTTTGGTGTGCCGGCCGCCGAAGAAGATTTGAAATGTCGGGGGCACCTGAAAAACGGGGAGAAAAAACAACGGTAAAAACGGCCCTTGAAGTCAAATAGTGGAGGGTCTGGAAAAGATGAAGGGAACTGTGTGTGCGTGTGCGTGTTGTTTAAGAGAAAGTATCTGCTGCTTGGAGATGCAAACCATCAACTCATATTTCTGGATTGAGATGGAATCCATTCCCTCAAAAGCAAGATGCACTCCCCGGAAACCGAACGAATGTCCCCTGAAAATTGATGGTTTGGAAGATGTGTATATTTCCTATTTAAAAAGATACCTTTTTCAGAGGTTACATGTTAGTTTTCTGGGGTGTAATTTTTTTACCCCTTTTTTTTTGGGGGGGGGTTCCATATTTCCAACTTGGATTCCATCATGGTTTTGTATTCCCTGAGCCGGACAGTTGACCCTGAGATTTTCTTCATCGCAGTGGCAACCGTTACACGAAGGGAAACATGTTGATTTTTGTATCCCCCCCCCACAGAAAAGGTGTATATCTAAGTGGGTCCAATGCTGATTTTTTTTCTTCATTTTTTAATTTTACTTTCTTAAATTGGGAGCTTAGATGGTGGTTGATTTGTATCTTGGCACCCACTGGACTCCAAATTGCGTTGAGTGGCCTTCAAATTACCTCCCATATTTGATTGATATATGTTGATTTAGTAGGGCTAATGTTCAGACATCCGCTGATGATGTTGATTCTACTTCCACCTTGCTTTGGATGTCTCTTTCAGATATATAGGTTTTGGTCCCTTGAAGCCTTAGTGTTTAGCGCTTTTCAACAGGGTTATCAAATAACTTGGCGTATCACATGATGTCATCATCATCATCATCATCATCATCATCATCATCATCATCATCATCATCATCATCATCAGCCATGCTCATCATCATCACCACCTATGCTCATCATCATCACCCATGCTCATCATCATCACCCATGCTCATCATCATCACCCATGCTCATCATCATCACCCATGCTCATCATCATCACCACCTATGCTCANTCACTCATCATCATCATCATCATCATCATCATCATCATCATCATCATCATCATCATCATCATCATCATCATCATCATCATCATCACCACCCATGCTCATCATCACCCATAGTCATCATCACCCATAATGATAGTAATAATAATAACGATAATAATAGTGATAATCATCATCATCACCCATAATCATCATCAAGAAGTTGTTCAGCTCCACATTTCTATCACAAGTTTTTTTTGTCTCTTGCTATCGCTCAGGACATGGGAGATGCGCCAGAAACGTCAAAAACGAAGGCGCCAAAAAATTCCGGCAGCATTCCGACAGCTCGTTGGGCATGCAGATTTTCACCCTTTTCGGAGGCTCTGCTCAAAGCCTCTGCTGTTTGGTTTGTGGTTGAAAATCACGGAGCCAAACCTTGTGATTGCTTGGATCCCCTAAAAAAAAGTCGTTGTAGCTTTGTGGTAGGGAATTTTCACCAAGGATTTTATTCTTTTTGGAAAATGGAGGGGCCCACCATTTTTAGTTCCCTGAGAGTATATTTCAACTGAAATCCTGGTTGGAGTTTATAGCAATCCTTATAATGGCTTTATTATCATCTCAAGAATTTAAGTGGGCTAGTATAAAACATCCCCTCAAGAAACTCAAACAACCATGCTTTGTTCTTTACTGCTCAGGTCGTTCGTTGTTGTTGTTCTTATTTGTGTTGACTTTGTTGCTTCCAAGCTCTCTTCCTGTCGGCGGTCGTCGTCAACCGACGAGTCAACCGCCACTGGCTGCTAGGGTGCAAAAAGGGGAGCCTGGGAGATCTTCCAGGAACAAGAATTCTGCATGTGTCACGTACCTTCCAGGGAACTAACATATCCCCTTTTTAAAGGCACTTTTGAGTTGATGATTTTCCCAACTTCCCGTAAAGGGTGGGATATGGACGAACCGTTCCCTGGAACCGTAGGTAGATGAGATATGAAGGCCTAGTACATAACATCAAACCCCAGCAATCACCCCGTGTTTTTTTTGATCCGTTTCCCTCAACAAGGCACCAAACAAGGCCGGCTAGAAAACATACAACATGACAAGTTTCACTTTCACGCAGTTCGTTGCGCAGTAATCCGTGGCGCGCATGCGGGGTCAACAAAAAAAGCTGCAGGAATGCTTTTTGGGAGTTGGGCCTTGGTCACATTTTCCAATCTGTTAGAAAGACATTCCAGAGATTTCACACTGGGTGACTTTTTTTTGCTTCTTGACATGGGTTGTTTGCTGCTCTCTTTTTTTTCCGGGATGTCATTTGCAAGTAGATATTGAAGACACTGATGATTCAAAATGGAGCCACTATTTGAGAAAAATATGTTTCAAATCAGTTGACATGGTAAATATCGTATCTCTCATTACAGTGTTTGGCCAACTCCTCCAAATAGGAAATGCCAGATTTTATCCAGGAAGAGAAGGTGTAGGAGCCAGCAACCTCAATCAATGATGTGCGAAGAAAACGGCAGGCGGCAGACATGTTGAAAGTACAATTTAATTTTCAAAAGGAGAAGGTTGATCAGGAGGTTTGTTTGATTTTCCCATTTTGAGGGTGCTGAAGCACCTAATTATAAACTTGAAAAAAGGGAGGTGAGACCTTCAAAAATCTCAACTTTGGACCACCACTTTGTCGGCGAAAAAGAAGCATGTCGATCCTTGGATCCAAGTCTTGCTTCAGGGCACGACATCCCCTTTTTCGGCCCATCCATTGATATCTCGCAGCTTCTCAAGCGTTCAAATGATTGGCCACATTTGAAGGTTGGCTTCAAAAAATGATGGATTGAAAGGCGATTTGTGGTTGACACCTCTTTGTGAAAATAATAGCGTGGCAGACTGTTGTCCAATGCTTTGCTTTCCAACCCCCCTGACAAAACTGACAGAGCCTCTAAAAATTGCGATACCAAGAAGTAAAGAAGTAACAGAGCCTCTGGGAATTGTCGAATCAAGATGATATGAACATTTGTATATTTCAATAGGCATGGTATCAATGCTTTTCAAGTACCATGTGAACACCTACGACTCTGCCTCCATCTGAAACGCTCCGCTATGGGACGGGTGTTTCCTCTATGGTGTGGTCTTTGCCTCTGGCTGAGGGTTCAGGTTGGGGTGAGCTCCTGTTGCCAATGTGGACCCAAAGGTTGGTTCAGACCCTGGGTTGTCACCCTGGGGTTGATATTAATGGATTTTTGCTGAAGGAAATTTTATGGAAATGAGAATGGCAAAAGGTAGTTACCTCTCATGAAATAAAAGTGGAACACAGACCAGAAATTGTAAATAGTGCTGTAGATTTATAGCACCTTTTGAGAGGATCTTCTTCAGCAAACATCAAAAAACCAATCAAGGAGTTATAACATCACAGGTGGATGCTTTTTTTTAGGTTGCAACATGCAGGTGGCAGGTCCCAATGGCAGCTGGTGAAATATTTGAAATTTTGGCAATCCGCCAATTCTTCCACTTCCTATCGGGTATCTATACCAAGAACGATCTCCCCTCCGAGAAATGCATGGCAAAATGTGGGGGATTTTTTTTTTGGCTTCTGATTCTTCCCAAACCTTGGATTTCTTCCCAAGTTCCAAAAAATGGAAGGGATTTACCACGAAAACCCGGAAGAACGGTTTAACCGTTTATGTTTTGTTGGGATTGGGATCTCATCCGTTCCGTTTTTTTGGGAATGGCCGGTGCTGGTGGGGGTGGCTGGTTCTGGTTCCAGGCGGATGTGGTTACACCGAGTTCAAGTGTTTCAGGCGCCTGTGATTTTTTGTTCCGTTGGATGTTGCGAATTGGAGGAACGGCAACAAAAAGGCCTAAAAAGAAGCCATGCCTTTGGGGGAAAAAAAGAATCTGCCTCAAACACAGAAGTGATTTTTGATGGACATAAGATGTAAAACAAATAGAATCTCGAGGTGGATGCTGGGGCTATGTGCGAGTAAATCTGATTGTTCGCACAACAAGAGGTTTGATAAAAATTCATGGGATGCCTGTTGCAGATCGTGAGATATTTTGCAGATCGTGATGCATAGCTTCTGCTCGAAGAAAACATAGGAATGCACCATCCCCCTTTCAAAGGTAAATACCCTTCGAAATCCACCAAAGACACAACAAAAGGCAAACCAACATCACTGGGCCCAGAATACGGTAAACCTTCTTGTGGATTAAAACAGTTTTTTTTTTGGGGGGGGGTGAAGGCGAAGGTGAATCCCAAACCAGCAAGCCAAACCAACCCAAACCAACAATTAACCATTAGCTGAGAAGGTGACAAACATGTTTTTTTTTTCACATCTTAGATACCCCCAAACACCATTTGTGGTTGCTGGGAAACACTCCCCCCCTGGAGGTGCCTCGCGGTTGATGAGTGAGGCAGGTGGGGGGCGGGGTGCGTACCGGGAGGTGCCTTAAAGGTTTCTTTTTAAACCGCAGAAAAGGGGTGCCAAATGACATCAACAATCCGCACTTTGGGGGTCTATGCTGGTGGCGATTTTTTGCCCCTAAAAAACCATGCCAAAAGTCAACAAAGTTCCTAGAACCACATCTCGGATTGGAATATCCCAGCTGATTAGTCATGACAAAACTACTGTAACTCTCTTGGGTTGATTTGGCTTTCCTAAAGCCGTTCTTTGGCAGCACCTTCTATGAACACATTCGTGGCTAGGGTCATCTACGTCCTGGACACGAAGCAGATAGCCAGATCTCGGAGGGCTGGGGAAACGAATAAGAAACCAATCTGCAGGTTGCTTTCGATGTTTTTCTAGATTTTTTGGAAGGGATGGTACTGTTGATGGCAACCAGAAATCCGAAAGTCATCACCTGTTGAGGGAATGGTAGTTTATACCATGACAGGGTTTGGGATACATCCCAGTTTGACAAGGTTGCAGATTTGTCCCCTCTACATTTTCGGAAAACAAACAAAGCCACAGATGGTACCGATCAGGATCTAAATATTGCTGAAACCAGGGTTTGGCGGCTTGATTGAGGGACAAATCTACAACCCTGGATGATGCTAGCTGCTAGCCTCTTTTCGCTATGAAAATTACATTGAACTAGGCAATAAATATGTTCACAAGCAGTATCATGGGATTGAGTTTTTTTGTTTTGGGGCTCTCGAATAAGAATGAGGAGCAGTAGATGAATAAAGATATTATACATAGATAGATAAATGGACAGATAGACAGACTGACAGATGAATGAATGAATGGAATGGAATGGAATGGAATGGAATGGAATGGAATGGAATGGAATGGAATGGATTGGATTGGATGGATGGATGAATGAATGAATGAATGAATGAATGAATGAATAAATGAATCGATTGATTTGATGTGAATCGATAGATAAATAGATGAATGAGTAAACGAAACAGATGCATACATGAAGAAATCAAGTAATGATGATAAATGAATCATTCAACAAATTTACCTATAGATAAACACATCACTAAAATTTAAAGGGTTTGAGCAGTTGATGGGAGGTTTGAAGTCCTTTGGCTTGGAGCATTACGAGGTCCGGTGCACGCGGAGCATTACGAGCCGCGTCTGGAAGGTGGGATCGACCTTCCGGAAGGGATGGAAAATACATCTCCGAAGATGAACGCATCGAACCTGAAGCCATGATGGTTTTGGTTAAAAACATGAATTTTCCTCTTCAAAACGGGGGGGGCCCGGGATATGGGTCCACGAACCCGTTCCGGGCGTTCCCTTCCCTTGGGAGGATATGTGTTTGTCTCAACCAACATGATCACTCTCAAAGTAGAGGAAATGATTTCGAACTGTTGATGGCAACCAGAAATCTGGCGAAGCACCTAGCATGTATGAAAGCTCTGCAAAGAATGGGGACATTTACCAAATGTCAACTGGTGAGTGAATCCCGCATTTCTGGTTGTCATCAACAGAATGACTAGGTGGATTCTGTAATTGGGGGGACCGGAAACTTCAGGTCGATTCCCTTGGAAGGTCAGAGGAAAAACTCTCTCGTAGAGCTCCGGACATTGGGGTGAAACACCTGTGGAAACATGCGAATTTCGGCCAGCCCACGACATGTGGGAAAAGGGTGGGGAACCAAGAGTTATGTGTGTGTATATATATATATAT
>DF243520.1:36715-48201 GCA_000507305.1 Breviolum minutum Mf 1.05b.01 | reverse complement strand
CTGAACAATGATTGTAACAAAAATGCGATTTTTGGAGCGTTTTTCCTCAAATTTCATGCGGTCGGTACCCCCCAAATTCTCGCAAATTCCCAAAACCTCATCTACGGGGTCGGCGGCATGGGCGGAACCTCCCTATGGCTAAAGCCACAGATGGCTTGGCCTTCGGCACAACACGGCACTGCCGGATTAAGGGCTACCGCCCATGCCGCCGACCCCAAAGACAAGACTTGATGACCTGGACACTGCAGATGCAAAAAGACCCAAACACCATCTAGACACAAGCCGAAAACCGCCCAAACCGCAAGCCAAAAAACTGTTTCACGTTACCTTTGGAATCCACATAAAACAATCTTTGGAGCCACAGAGCACATGCCCAGCCTATGCAAACACCATCTGGACACTGCAGATGCAAAAAGACCCAAACACCATCTAGACACGAGCCGAAAACCGCCCAAACCGCAAGCCAAAAAACTGTTTCACGTTACCTTTGGAATCCACATAAAACAATCTTTGGAGCCACAGGCACATGTGCAAACACAAGCCTTTATGCAAACACCATCTGGACACTGCAGGTGCAAAAAGACCCAAACACCGTGCCCAAACTCCCAAAACGTCCAAACTTCTAGGCGCGCTCCCCCTTTGCGAGGGGGTCGGCGGATAAGAAATAGGTCATCAGAGGAAATAGATGGAAATAGTAGTACAAACTAGGAGAAATGGAAAAGTTTGGCATGGAGAGGCTGCAAAGAGGGTGAGGTGTGCAGTGCAATCAAATCTGGAATTTATTCTCAGGAAACATATGTTCAAAGCTTTGAGAGGGAACATAACGGTACCCTCCCTGAAACGAACATAACCCCTGAAAATAGGCCATCCCAAAAACAAACTAGTATTCCAATGTATTCCAACCATTCATTTTCAGGGCTATGTCAGTTTGGGAAGGTGAAGGTAGCAGGTTCGATGCCATCTCAATGTGCAGATTGTTTTGTGTTGGCCTGCTAGATTTGCGGAAGCATGCCAGCCATGTTATGACTACATACAAGTTCAGGCTTATGTTTTGGTAGGGGCATTTCAGTGGCATTTCTCAGGATGTACATTTAAAAAAAGACAAAATATAAATCAAAATCAAAAGAAAATAAACACACCTCCCCAAGGATGACCTCGTTGCCCGGCACTATGTTTCAGATGAGTGGTTTTTTTTCATCAAATGAAAACGCTTGAAAATCATGAACCACAAATTTTCTTCGATGTGTCATTTCCTCAATTCCAGGTGATGAGATTCCAAAGAGCTGGGTGATTCAGAACCGCATCCTGTTACCTTTCCGTCTCGGGTCCTCGGTAAATTTCCAGCGGATTGGCGATTGGCGAAACGGATGGGTGCCTCAAGAATAGCCTCCAAGGAACGAACATATCCCACAGAGGTGGGAAGTTTGGAAAATCATTCGACTCAAGTTTGTGCCGTTTTGGGAGGGGATATTTTTGTGAAGTTTCCAGGAGACATTACGGTATTCCGGTATTTCCTTAGATTATGATGACTTTTTGAGGAAGCAATATCAATGTTGACAAACATGTGAAAGGTCCTGTTCAAATAAGTGTTTCTGCTGGAACGTCTTGGCTCCTGTGAAGGATACAACATGCGACGTTTATGTTTTTTTACATCCTCCAACCAACATGAAAGCCCAAAAAGGTTGAAATGTCTTGCCGATTGCGTAGATGTATCATCCTTTATTAGTCCTTTGTTTGTCCAGGTCGATTTTTGCAGATTGAATCTTAGTTTCCAGGGTCCTGGACCACCTTCATTGGGATCAACCAGCACCTTGGAACACTCAGACCTACCAGCTTCGCGCGTCGTTTTCGTGGATGATGATCCTGGGAATGTCGGGTGCTGAAAGATTATGGAACTCTGCAGGGAGATGCTGAAATTTAAGTTGCAAGATGTTGCCGGAAAAACTGTGATCTATTCAAGTCATGTTTTGTCAGATTTGGGTGATTTTGATGTTACTGTATCAAAATCACCACAACCCAAAAATCTGTCAAAGCACCTGTCCCCTCTTGAAAGAAAATTCAAGCCAACCTGGCCTCACGATTTTTGTTGCAAATAAGGGTGGCAGCAATCAGCCAAAATGTTGGGAACCATGGGGCAGATGACAAAATCCAAATACGAAAACAGGACTTTAACTCTGCTCCTGCATGCCAGTCGGCTACCCATTTAGGGTGCAGGGTCCCGAACAGGCGCCAAGCCAATACTCATGTGATCCACTTGTGGGGCAGTGGTCCAAGCATACATCAGAGCAACCGCTGGCAAATGCCAAGCCTAGTTGCAAAACACACCACTGAAGTAAGCAATGTCATTGCATTGAAAAACTGTAGATGTGATGTTGTAAAGGTAGAGCTATCGACACATTTCTTGTCGTGCATGTTCTCAGAGTCGTTTGGCTGCAGCTCCGATCTTTGAGAGAATTTCCCGAAAAAACACCCGCAGGAGTAAACTCAGAGGCAGCTTGGTGCAGAAAGGCAGTGAGAATGTGAATTTGGGAGATCCAGCACGCATTTCCTTGAATCTATCTCCTTAAATCCCCAACTTGAATATTTACAATATACGTTCCAAACCGCGATTTTTGAAACGAAGACAGCTTCGACCTGGTGCTTTGGCTGGGTGGGTCGTGTAAGGTCATGGCTTTCGAGTTGACGTACCGCCTGACCTTCATTGACACCGTTGAGACTGCGACCACTGGGCTGATGGGACCACGTTCCCGTAGCTTACCAGCCCTGGGACGCAGCATGCCCGGCGATGAGGAGATTCAGTACCGAGAGCCTTGAAAAGTGTGAAGGTGAAGGCGATTCCACCGGAATGATGGATGAAGGATGATGAGGATGATGAGGATGATGAGGATGATGATGTTCCATTCCATACTTTTGTTTCTTTCCCCCCCAAGAAGAGAAAAAAAACACCATGCAGGTCGGAGGATTAGTACATCTTCTGGTAATATCACAAAAAAAATGCCCTTATGCCATTCATGACCCTTTCTGTGGTACGCGAGTTTCACACACACAGCAGGTAAATGCCACAGTTGCATCCAGTTGCAATGGCAATAAGATTCCGAAAATGTCCACCTTTTGTGATGTGTGCCAGTGGTACAACTGTTGATGGAAGAAATCCTGCACCACTTGAGATGTATAAAACCTTGTAAATAATGGGCTAAACTACCTATCAACTGGTATGCTTTTTCCTTTTCTTTTAGTAGCGGGCCCCCATTTGTGCTTAGAACATCTTATCGCCGACCGGGCACAGGGAAAGCACGGAGATGTCCAGTCCAAACATCCTGAGAAATAAGAAACATATTTGAAGGCGACGGAATGATGCATTGACGTTGATGCAATGAATCCGTTTTGTTTTCACCTTGCATTCCGCTGAGGACTATGTCAGCAAACTCTCGCAGCAGATGGCTGAGAGGGATGTGACCCACATGGCTGAGCAGCGGGAATCAGCCAAGATCGAAGAGGATGAAATCTGCCCAGAGACAGAAGGACCCGCCAGTATTGGCAGTATTGGCCATCAGTGGGGCCTTTGTCGCAGGCCATGCATTTACCACCTTGCTTGTGGTACTTGTACCAAGGGTGCAGATTGCGGCTTGGACTAATTTTATTACGTTGCCAAGATTTGCCAAGTGCGCGTAGAGATGCACAAACACATACAAATGACTGCATGCCATGCATGTGGGGGGGTTGTCTATTTGAAGTTGCTAGCATTTTGGAGCGCAGTGCCTTTGTTTCATTGACAACTTGAGGTGGTTTTTGCCACATGCCGCATGCGGATCGTGTACCAAAGCTTGACAAGCAGCAGCGCACCATGCTACAAGAGTTGGGTGCTGGCGAGCTGTTGGCTTTGGTTTTGGAACCGTTGAGGGCAAAGGTTGCACAGATGGGATTGGAGGAAGATGCTGTGGAGCTCATTGATCTATTGGAGTCTGAGCGTGCTGCGCACACATCCATGATCAAGACAAGCAAGAAGAATCCCAAGTTGCATTGCGTCCGCAAGATCATGGGTCGTATGAGCATTGCTGGCTTGGTGGGGGTTGCTGGCTACAGCCAGACGGGTGCAGACTTCCGTGACCGGCTCTCCGGGGAAGTTGAGAAGATGCGAAGCCAGCTCCAGTGATAAGACTTTTGGTCGTCACCAGAGTTTGGGAACCATTGAGGCGGGCGACAAGAAACGAAAAAGTTCAGTAACCCACCCACAAAATGATACCAGTAAACATCCCCAAACGGTGTGCAATGCAAAAAACGCAGAAACGCAGAAACAGTAAGCGGGTGCAACTTGGGCTACACAACAATAACGCAAAACGCAAAGTTATGAATTTTGTTCAACGCAGAAACGCATGTCGTTCGGTTCAATTTCGGCGACACAATCAGCGATCTCGATGTTGCATTGCGAACTCGCAGTTCATTTCCAACTCGTATTGTTGTGTTGAAACTGTCAAGTAGTAGTTGGAGAACTGCACTGTTGTCTATGCTGTCCTTTTTAAGCTGTGTTGGTTGCCGCCACTGCCCTTTCTCGCCTTTTGCGTCCATTTCGTTGGCTTCTCATCACGCTTTTCGAACACGGAATTGCTCAAAACCACGTTTCATTCACCAATGACAGGCTTTGTTTTGCTCAAGCCCCATGATACACATCTGAGATTCACATGAAACGAAACACAAAGACATCATCAAGACATGTACAATGTAGACCATACACAGAAAGCCAAATCCGCGCCCAACCCAGCCCAGCGCGCCCAGCACGGCCAAATCCCACGCCTAACCCAGCCCAGCGCGCCCAGCACAGCCAAATCCGCGCCCAACACAGCCCAGCGCGCCCACCAGCGTGTCCGGTCTCTTTTTTTTCTAAGATAGAACCCCCACAAGTAAACCTGTTTGGGGAAAAAAAAGGAAAGGTGAGAAACCAATATCAACAAATATCTATCCATATAAGTTCAATATTACCAAAGGTAGCTCTTCCATCATATTTTGATTCTTGACGTCTGCCATCTGCCAGGAGATGTGTGGCCGTCTTGGCCAGTTGTATCGGCTTGATAAGGTTGGGACGGCACAGATGTTTCGACCAGGTAGTGGCTGTTGAGGCTCACCACTCGCAAAATATTAGGCACCAGGAGGGGCTGCATAGCAAATCCCCAAATCTCGAGTTATGGCAGGTGGAAGATGTCTGTCTCGGAATGTTTGCCATGGAAGGAAATTTTTCAGAGGCAAACTCTTGAGGTATGATTGGGAGAGCTCAGTTATATATTTTGGTTGTTTGTGGTACATTTTGAGTGGATGGATGGAGGAACCAAACCCCTGATTTTTGCATCTAAAATACTTCCCGATCGCACCACTTGGCATCTTCCAACCTCAAATGCCAGGCTCAATCCCCTTTTCGTGCCGGTAGTTGTAGGAAGAAAACCACAGGTGGAAACCAATAATGTATGGCAAAACGGACCAGGAAGCATCGGAAGCAGCAAATCTGTTTGGTTTTACGATGCTTAAAGATGAATAAACTTCAGTTTAGTGGTTACCTTCTATGTTATTTTACGTTCTAAAACCCCCTTCACCCGGTTTCCATAGGTGGTCATACAGTGAATCCAATGTTGGCTTGTCGGGCCGTGAAAGCTGTTGCTACCATTGGTCTATTTGTGTACCTTTGGGAATCAGCTTGGCTGCAGATGATCTCCTGTTGACAAGCTGCATGTCAGCTCGTTTGATTGCGTGCTGAGAATTCACTGGTACAGTGTCCAGTGGCCAGGAAGCAGTTCTCGCTTTCTGATGGAAATGACCTGAAATCCTGGAGCAGACCTCTTTGAGCCAAGGAAAAAAACATCAAAAACCTGAAAAAACCCTGCAGGCCGAATCTAGTGTTGGAAGCATGTTCTGCTGGCAAGCGTGGGCTGAAAGAGGTCTAGAAGCAGGAAGAATTGCCGAAGATTTGCCGAAGATTCAGCCATGTCAGCAAGAAGACTGACAAAATGGCATTGAGATGCATTGGCAGGGTGGCGGTTTCAAACATCATTTTTCAACCCAATCCAACTTGACATACTTGACGAGAAGATTTGTCATGATCTATCCATATCTATCCCATTTCTTTGAAACCACCAGCTGAAAATTAAACGAAACAAGTGCTGGCAAATGTATGAATGGCATCGTCATTACGCTTGTTCGCAGCACTTGGGTCCCAAGGACATGCGTTCAGCCTCGACCAATGATCGGTTGGGGCTACGTTTGTGTTTCAAGTTTCGAGTGTGACCTGACAAGATGAGTTGGTTTTTCTCAATGAGTAGTTGTTGTTTCAAAACCCACCTCCATATATCTCCATTGTATCTCCGTTGTTGCAACAAAGAGAGGTATGGTCGTGAATTTCTAACATCATATTCTGTCCATAGATAGGTACAAGTTCTCTCGCCGATGGCATATGGTCCAATGGTGAAAGAAATGTCCCACTGAGAAAGTCTTTGATTCATGTTGTCGGCACCACTAAATCTCATCGAAATTCGAAAGATGCGGGGCAATTTCGCCAGAGTTTTGGAGGGGTTCACTGATTCGCGCATGGATTTTTTTTGATGTGTTTTTTTGATTTGCCGAAAACAGACATTATTGTCATCATTTTTCAGTGAAGTATGTACAAACAAAATCCAAGATGGAAAGGTATTTTCAAGCCGACGCCTTTCGTGGAAAAGACGAACCGCGATTCCCGCGATTTCAGCAGACCGCCTCTTTCCGAGACAACTTCCGTCGCGTTGTCCGGTCAAAGTCCATGGTCGGAGCGGATTATGGCGATTATAGAAGCACCATTCCGCCACCACTACCCGATGAAACGGGATGGCCTGGGGACCCGGAAAAAATCTCAGCGCTGCAAGGGTAGAGTCAGCCCAGCTGGCCAGTCAATGGCCTCCAAGATGGAAAGAATGACTTGGAAGTGGCTGGAGTTGGAGCATCTTGCAGTGGAGCTGGATACCAAATTCAGCCTTGTATGACTATTGATTTCGGGGTCGACCTGCGCGACGAATGTGACAAAAAAGGAATTCGCTATTCCACGCAATTTCGACGCAATTTGCGCAGAAATGTGGGTGGGAGACTTGGGGTATGTTGAAATCGAAGAATCAGTATGTTGTTACCATCACTACCCCCCTTAACCACCCCCACCCTAAGGGGGTAGCTGATGTTGTCACCTTTCTTAGGTGGAAGAAGTCAACGGGAAGATTCCAGGCATTGTCACCGTGAAGTGTCCACGTTTTGGTCCAGGAAGCCCAGGTTTTCCACGGTCACCTGAGGACGGTGATAGGTGAGGTTTCTGGGTATTCCGAAGATGGACAGTGCATGTTCATGGTTCAGGTAGATTGTAGGTAGCGATTTTTTTTTTGGATGCCAATTTTGGGGGCCCAGAAAATAGAAATTCAGTTAGAAGCGCTTTTTTATCGAATGCCAAAATCAGAAAACACAAGGCCTGAGACGTTTTTGGCCTCCGGACCGGACCTCCAACATACTGTAAAACTCTGGGAAGTTTTGGGAAAAGGTTGGATAGATGGCCCTTTCATGTTCCACCAACTTGACATTCATAGAACTCTTCTGTTGAGCCGTTAAGCCCCCATTTTTGTTGGGCTTTTGAGTAGAATTGAGTGAAAATGAGTGGCCCTTGGTCATATTATTCTCGGTATTTACAGCCGGAAAACCACCAAATGTTGCGTTTTCGAGTTGATTGGGATTGAGTTTTGAGTTGATTTTGAGTGAATCTGAGTTGGATATATTTTTTACAAGAGAATGTTTGATGACAACAATTGAATGTGTGGCAAAGGTGTGAATCTCCTACAAAATTTCGAGGCGGGTGACTGGTGTATTGGGGGCTAGATGATTCTATGACATTTTTCCCTTTTCGTCTTCTATGCCACCCTTGAGTTCTACCGGCTCGTTTTTAAGGAAACGACCTTCGGTGAAGGATCTTTTTGTTGGGTCTCGGTCATTGAGGCCTTGGTCAAGAAGAGTGCGCTAAGATCAGTGAGCTCGTGCCAGCTCGTTAAAAGGGGGCTGCAGATGCAAGCATGACCAATAAAGTGCCTGGGATGTTTTTCAGAATAAACTTAAAGTTGTGCACACAAGGAAAGAGAAAAAAGGCTACAAGCACTTTCAAGAGCTTGTAGTGAAGTTGATGTCGTTCATGAAGGTATTGAAGGATATTTTTATATTTGATATTTCATATTTAGTGCTATACAAACAAAATAAAGGAAAATAAATATATATATAAGCATAGCAGATATGGTTTTATTCCTTCAAGAATTCCTAAAGATTTGTGCCGGGCCATGTGTATATGTGTCAAACTTTGCATGGTATGGTTGTGTCAAACTTGGTTTGGGAAGCACTTTGGCTCTGAATTCTCCGAATTCTCGTCGCTCTGGGGTTGTTGCTGAGGCAGTGTGGAATCACGAGTTGGATCGTCACTTCAAGTTACATGTATTTTTTCAAATGAGAATTTAACAAAAAACCATATTCCCTATTCCAAAAAAAATGTTTCTGTATTTTTGATGTGTCATCAATGACACCCCGCATGAGATTTAAAAAAAAAATCCACAGCCGACATTGCCCTTTTTTTCATGCCTTCTGTTTTTTCATGAATTTTTCTGGAAGGCTACCATGGCTTTTGAGTTGACGTACCGCTCGACCTTTATTGACACCATTGAGCTGGAACCAGCCGAGAAGCTGAAACGATCTCAAAGCCTTCCAGCCTTGACAATTCCACTGGCAGCAGAAGAGATTCAGAATAGGGAGCCTTGGGATGAATGGAAGAATCGAGCATGATGCTCCATTTGTATCGAAATTTGAGACAAAATTTGTAGGGTAGGAGGAGAAAAAAAATAGGTAGGTTTGAGTTCAGGATCTCCACGCTTTGCAAGAAATCAAGCTGGGAAGTGGCAATTGGTTGTGTTGAGTAGGGTTGCCAAGATCCTGTCCAATAATACAGAGCACATCTGAGCACCAAAATTTGAGGACTATGTCAGCAAACTCTCGCAGCAGATGGCTGAGAGGGATGTGACCCACATGGCTGAGCAGCGGGAATCAGCCAAGATCGCAGAGAATGCAAGCTGCCCAGAGACAGAAGGACCCGCCAGTATTGGCAGTATTGGCCATCAGTGGGGCCTTTGTCGCAGGCCATGCATTTACCACCTTGCTTGTGGTACTTGTACCAAGGGTGCAGATTGTGGCTTGGACTAATTTTATTACGTTGCCAAGATTTGCCAAGTGCGCGTAGAGATGCACAAACACATACAAATGACTGCATGCCATGCATGTGGGGGGGTTGTCTATTTGAAGTTGCTAGCATTTTGGAGCGCAGTGCCTTTGTTTCATTGACAACTTGAGGTGGTTTTTGCCACATGCCGCATGCGGATCGTGTACCAAAGCTTGACAAGCAGCAGCGCACCATGCTACAAGAGTTGGGTGCTGGCGAGCTATTGGCTTTGGTTTTGGAACCGTTGAGGACGAAGGTTGCAAAGATGGGCTTGGAGGAAGATGCTGTGGAGCTCATTGATCTATTGGAGTCTGAGCGTGCTGCGCACACATCCATGATCAAGACAAGCAAGAAGAATCCCAAGTTGCATTGCGTCCGCAAGATCATGGGTCGTATGAGCATTGCTGGCTTGGTGGGCATTGCTGGCTACAGCCAGACGGGTGCAGACTTCCGTGACCGGCTCTCCGGGGAAGTTGAGAAGATGCGAAGCCAGCTCCAGTGATAAGGCATAAGGCTGTTGTTCCTGGAGTTTGTCAAGGAGATGAAAAGCTAAAGGCGGTCGTGCTGACCATGCACAGGTTTCTCCGGTACCTGCTGGCGTGCTACAGAAAGTCGTTGGTCCCGACCGGGACGTGATGGCAGACTGAAGCGTGATCCCAAGGATTACCGATGTATTTTTTTTCCAAATTTAGGACTTTATGTTCTTTGCCCCATCACAGCCAAGTGACTAGAGAGACTTAAAGATGAATAGTAAAGTTTGCATGATTTTACAAAAATACGAATCCGCTATAATATGTACATATGGTAGGATTTTCCAAAGATCATTGCCAATGATTAGCACAATTTGTTAGTCTCTAATTTCATTGAAGATGGCTGTAGGTGCTTCTCCGGTGCGACTGAAGTCGTTTTAGGCTTCCTTCACACGCTGAGAAGTCGGACCTGTGGGTTTGCATGTGTTTTGGCGCCGTCGACGCGTCGCGCTGTTCAAGCGCAAGGAAAATCAAGCGAATCAAGTGCCAAAGAGCCAAAGCTTGTTGAACCCGGCAAGGCAAGGCTTTCATTGAGAAAACATCATGGAAAAAGCCCATGGATTGTCAACATTCCAAACGCTCACACTATCTAAAGGGGAACACGAGTGTTAGTGTTTTTATTCGGGACAATGCAAGCCTTTGCCCGGCCCAAATAGTATGAAGAGTGCACGAAGTTTGGCCACGCATTGGTTGGGATACCGCTGGCGCTGAGCGTCGGCTTCGCATGGCTTTGGAACAAGAACAGCTCCACCAAAACTCCATGGATTTTGGTGTGTGAAGTCGATTTTCTATCTTTTCCTGGATGTTTATGGAAGTAAATGAAATGCATTTGATTGTATTTGGATGAATTTGACATTCCAAAAAAGAAAGGTGTAGCTGAGCTTTGGTGTTGTTCCCAAATTGCGTGTTTGAAATGGCAAAAACGAATAATTGGAAGGGCAAAGAAAAGCCTTCCAGAATTAAAGAGCCAAGAATTCAAGAGTCGAAGGAGCTGGTGGCTTTTGAATGGAAAGCAGGTGTGACACATCGTGAATCGTCCCTTTTGAAAGATGTCATTTGAATAACCTTTTGCTGACTACCAAAAAAGCAAGATTTGGATGGATACTCCAACCCAGTGACAGTCATCGAGTCATGGAGAAGTGCGGTTATTTTAAAAACTTTCTACTATACTTACTCTACTGTTAGTGGGTAGAGACTCCAAACAAATCTGTATGAACTTCGACTCCAGCAAAATATGAATTCAGCATGGCTGATCATGCTTGAAATCAGGATCATTGTATGGGGCAGGTAGCTGCGGTATGCAGCATCCGTGGGGCAGAAGTCTCTGCAGATTCGAGGAAATCAGCCTGCGCCAGAGGACCCGCCTGGTAGTCCTATGATCCGTTTGCATGACGTGAAAGGCCTTGTATTGAAAACAAGGTTGTACTATTGAGAACCCATACCCGGTACCTCGGTGGAAAATAACAATCAATAAATAAATATAAATAAATCATAATTAGAAAAAAGAAATTGGATCAACAACGATGTAAAATATATTCAATTAAATATTATAAGATATAATTATATAATTTATATATATTCAAAGAAAAAATAACGATATTAATATAAAATAATATAAAATTAAATTAAAATTATAAATATAATATAATATAATATTGATATATTGGCATGGGGAGAATTTAAAAAAAAAATAATAGATAAAAAATATTTAT
>DF243520.1:7389-35346 GCA_000507305.1 Breviolum minutum Mf 1.05b.01 | reverse complement strand
AAATTTAGATTAATTATTTTTTTTCCCCAATTTATATGTGGAGAAATAATAATAATCTATAATTTAGGAGCGTTTTTTAGTTCTGAAATAAATGGTATTTTTAATTTTTATATATAAAGTATAATTTTTTGGCATTTATTTTTTCTTTGTATCTAGAGTTCGGAATTTTTTTGAAAGAAATAGAAATCCAGTTGTTTACCTGTTTCGTATTTAAAATTCAAGGTTTTAATTTAAATGGTCTGTATTAAAACCTCACAGCCTTTAGGTAATACAAACAGTCACCGAGAATAAAACAACCGACGTCGAACTCCTGGGCGCGCTACCGATAAGTGTTATTCTTTCTATATTATATAAATAAATTTCGCTTTTTCTAAATGAAGTGCTTCTTCTCGTAATAGCGCATCCGGTTGAAGAACATCATTCCCAAGATGGAAACGCAAATGACCTGTCATTCATGCACGATTTGAAGATGGCAAAGGGTCTGCAAAAAAAAGCTTGACATCGCATCCTGTGAAAACCATGCCGCAGCTGACGATCAGGAAGAAGAGGAACTGACTCTGAGAACTACCTCAATTCAATCAGGTGTGCCATAAGAAAAGCACCCAAGTACTGTGATACCAAAGTTGTCAAAGAGCGGAGTCGAGCTCTATTTTCAGGGTTCCCTTTCACATCTCTTAACTCATGTGTGAATCTCATAACTGGCGCTATGTCATTCCCGAAGCATCCAGAATAAGTCTGCCACCAGCTGATGCTGTGTCCTTCACAGTCTGCGCCTTTTCCGCGACCACTTGCACCTTCAAGTCGTCAGGATGGATGGATGGATGGATGGATGGATGGATGGATGGATGGATGGATGGATTGATGGATGGATGGTTAATCCATCGTCTGAACCTTGTTTTTTGAACTCCTCGAGAATTTCCATGATCTCTGGACCGGATGGCAATTTGGACGCAACTGCCAGAGAGACCCAAAAAAATCAAAGGACCTTGAGGCTTGAAAAGAGGCATACGAAGGTATACGGTGTACATATCTGCCCAGCAAGATATGCTTTGCATCGCCAAAATGGAACCATCTTATGCCAAAGTCCTAGTTTTTGTAGGAAAAAGGCACCATGAAACATCCGTGGATGTTTGATTTCAAAAATCCGTAGCGTGAGAAGAAATGCAACATCAGGGGAAAAAGTAGCTGAGACCACCACTTCCCCCCCGATAAATCTCCGCCTTCTGCTTACTGCCTTCGCCCGATGAAAAGAGCTTACTGGAATCCTGGCAGGCACTGCTTCACCTTCTGAGATATTCTCAACAATCTCTGGGTTGTGTTCTCAATACCTCATGGAAAAACCCTCACGTATGAGGCCAATCTACAGGTGCCCCAATTTGGTTGGATTGCCACAGTTTCCTTGCCAAAACACTCTCCAACACTCCAACCAAACTCGGGTTTTTACCTGTTCCCTCACTCCCATGAAACTGGTGGATACAATAGAACGTATCAGTTCATTTTATGAGGAAACTGTGTTCTGCCACTAAAGGATCATTTTTTTATTCTGTGTGTGTGTGTGTGTAAGACAAGCTGTCCAAAATGCTTCTTCAAGACATTTCCGGCACGGGAAGATCGTTATTTTCAAAGCCTTCCAATCATCTCATCCACCATGGAAAACTCATTCGAACAAATCCCACCTTCAACTTCAACGCAGCAGTCCGTGCTTGTTCCAACACCACCTCATGTACTTCCTGGCTCTCCAAAACGCAAAATCACCCGCTACAAACGCTGGCTCTTTAGATTCAACATGGAACATTGAAAATTTCTGGATGTATTATTTTGCTAGACATAAACAGATCCAAAACAAAAATGGCTTGGAATATTTTGAATATTCATATTCATGCCACCTTTTGGAATCACATGCCACCTTTTGGAATTGCACCCGCTGGATCCTTGAACGATTTTCTACTTGAAAAACACGATGCAAAAATTCCATCCTTTTTTGGTGTAAGGCCACCTTTTACAATAGGACACCCAATCAACAAATTTCCGCCTTGCCCATCGTCAGTAAGGTCTTCACTTTTCCCATATGCGTCCGGATGGCCTGCGGGTACCCCAGGCCATTGGAAGGCAGAAATGAATGGAAATGACGCTTTCCGGGGTTTGATGCGGACGATGTTTGTTCACGAAATGGCTATTAGAAGTGGGGGTGGAAGAGGTTTATGAATGAATCACATGTTGCTAATAAACTTTATGCAAAAGAATGCTAACATCATGAAACAGTCCGACGGAAATCAAAGAACAGTAACAATGGCCCAGGCTTACTTCATTCCAATCCTGATAATGACACTCTGAAAGAAAAACCATCAAATATAAGCAACACAAAAATCATGCCCAAATCCTGTAGTTTCTTGCAACTTACCAAGCATCCTATAATATCGATTCCAATCCTACAATCTGATCATGATTTTTCCAATCCTACAATCTTTTGTAGGTTGGCAAGTCGATAATATCAACCAACCTCCCTGAACCCCGCGGAGTTTCCCCAACCTCAGCATGTAGCTGGCCATCTTCTGAACTCCAGGCCTGGTATTGGGTACCCCCCGAAGAAAACATGTTGAGATGCTTGATTTGTGACAAAAGACTAGCTTTTGTTTGGTGTTTCTTGTTTCAAATGAAGATTTTCACTTGATAATTTTTAATCATCCAATATCACAACTCCTTTTTTTTTGTTGACTGAAACTTAGTTGCTGCTTAAGAAATTGTTACATGAGGGATTTGTCCATCTTTTGGGGGGTTTCAACAAACATTTGGGAACTACTACGGCGCTTTGGAATGCAAATGCTTTGTGGTGGAATATAATCCCCCCACAGAAACATTATAATAAATCTCTAGATATACATAAAACCCATTGATATGATATATATATACATGTATGTTTATGTATAAATTAGCTCACCTTGAGTGAACGAACATGAGGACATGAGACATCATAACTTATAATAATCTACGAACGAAAATGTTCATGATGTCAAATTCCCAGGCCTTTTGTGGGGCTGCAAATGTTGGGTTTTTTCCCACCCAAAGACTCCCACCATTCGAGAAACAAGTAACACAAATCAACGAATCTCGATCTCTCGAGATCTCGACAGTCAAATATAATTTTAAAGGTGAACTTGTCAACGTCTATGGGGAAACCTGTTGGATTGTAAAGTTTACCAAGCTGACTGGAAAAAAGTCCACAACTTCCCCCCAGTACTTTTTGCTGAAAGCATTTCAAAGGTTTTTGAGGTTCCACATTTGAAAAACCAATCAACTCAAGGTCCATGAACTTTGATGGACACTCAAATCCTTTATACAAATTTCTACGTTTCTAAACTACTTTTTCAGCGAAACCGCGTTGTTTCCTCAACCACCGGAGGGGAGATCCGAACTCGAAGATGATTTTTTTCGCTTCCTTAGCATCGAGAAAAGGAAACATGTGACCAAAGCCTGTGGCACAATGAACTTCAACTTACTAATCATGCTCAAATTTGGTGAATCCGGTGAATCCCCCCCAAACAAAAAAATCAACTCCTAATATCCTTCCGAAATGGGCAAAGTTTTTTTCCCAATGAATTTATGTCACCCAACTTGCCAACTAAACGGTCAACCCACCAAACCGGTTAAGGGACGGTCTCTGACAATTTGCCATTCTGAGTTCCTTCACTTTTTTCATACTACTGCCAAAATTCAATCCAATTGAACCACCACAACCCTCAACCACACTTGTTTTTGTTGCAAAAAAGTCACGTCATGCGAACCTGCGTCATGCAACGTCTGGGCTTAAAAAAGTGGTGCAAATGGTCGCCTCAGCATGAGACCATGGCTGGATGGCTGAAGACATCTTCATATGGGATTCAAACAGAGAGATCTTCAGAACATACAGAACCATTAGAAAAAAAAACAATCTTTACAAAAGACATCTTCATGGGATGTGTGTCTGTATATGTATATATATATATATAGATCCTCATATCTGTGTATATTTACAATCTAAGCCCATGATTTTCTGTGACTAGAAAAGTTGTTCGTACCAGTGCTCTTCCAAAAAAAAAGAAGAAGCCACGTATGGGGGTTTCCTAAAAGGCTGGTACCCAACAACCATGGGTTTTCCTACTAAAAATGATCATTTTGGGGTGTAAAATGGGGGTACCACTATTTAAGGAAACACCCATATGTTTTTTCCTTTCAGGTTGCCCCAGCCAATGAAAAATAACCTCATGAATCTTTCGGTCATCTTCACCTCTCGAAGTTGATACCCCCTTTTTTTGGGGCTGATTCCAAGGGACCGGTCTTCAGATCCCACATATCCACATTGTAGTCCCAGGAAGCAGTGACAAATCGTCCATGATCCCAATCCACATCCATAGCCAGTGTCATGTGGTGCTTGCAGTCAATGGACCGTTCCTGAGTGAAAAGAGGCAAAAGTAGAAACTGTTACCCGAACGTTGCAATAAAAAACAAGGAATTTGACCAACGATTTCTTGAAGATCTTCCTTAAACATCTGCAAAAGATTATACCCCAAAGTTCAACCCATCACCATCTAAGATAAAAAAAAAAACATTCTCCTCCCCCCATCTTACTGGCACGGCCTCCCCCCTCTTTCTAGATCCAAGTCTCCCAAGCATCCTTCCAATCCTCTGACTCTGAGTCCAATCTCCAAATCTTCACCAAACCATCATCCGAGCCTTTCGGTCAGGGACGTGCCAGGATTTTCCGCAAATCTCTGGTTGGTTTTTTGATGGCTTCCTCTTAGGATCATAGTAAAAATGAAAGCACCCAAGCAACAAGAAAGAAAAAAAACGACGAGATAAAGAGACCAAAAAGATCATTTAAGATTTTGACGTTGGGGATTTTTTGGCGTAACTAACTGTCCCCTTCCTTTCCCCAAAATGAACAAACACGACGAGGAAGGCGGGGCAACGGTGCCTGTGGCCACCTTACCACTTTCCACATGGAGACTTAAGCCTCAAATGGAAGGACAGGACATTTGAGCTATCTTGGATAGCTCTGGGCCCCTGGTGGTTGGTTGATTTCCATCATTTTTCCAGAAAAAAATAAAAACAGTTGTGTATGTTGGATCATGTCCCGTCAAGTAGGGGTGAAAATAAAAAACATGTTTGAAACCAGCACCCTAGTAGTTATATATCTTTGAGTTGTTGTTTGCAGTCTTTTGGCGGGATGGAAAGCACAAGTGGCTATATATATATATATAGAAAAACAACTCTCCAGTTTCCCAATCGTTTGCAAAGATTCTCAGAGTTTGCTGTTTACAAAGATGACCAACATCCACCAAGTCCGTACACTAATAAGTGTTTACTCTTGATCATGCATGAGCTCCAACGCCCCTAATCATCACCACTCAGTGTTCCCCATAGTCTCACAGCCAAAACAAAAAATGGTGGCCTTTTCGCCGAGCATCAATTCACATTGTGCCCCGGCGACTCGCAGGTTTGAATCAGTTTTCTCTCCCTTGGTAGGCGATGAACTGTGATCACTGAAACCGCAACACTTGACACATCCCAAACATATAAATCAATATTGAAAAGAAAAACACGTGCTACCGGTCAAGGTCGGATTCAATAGGAAAATTCAAGTTAAACTACTGCCCGAAAAAAGGCTAAGAAGTTCCACCCTCAAAATCCTCTATTTGTTTCCATGATTTTCTTAAGTTGACAGATCCAAAACAAGACCACACCAAGCAGTTTTGGTGGATGCATTCTCCCAGTTGTGGCACGGGTCACCGAGCTTCCCCAAATCCCAAAGCAAAAAGCGATACTCGTCCGCAGCAGTCACAGCTACCATGTTTTCAAAGTCCACGTCCAAAGATGTACCTGCAAAGCGAGATCTTGCGATTTTTGCCACATTGTGGAAGATGCTCAGAAAAGAAAATTATTCCTCTAGTTCAACCCATTTTTGATCCCTTTTTTGATTCCATTTTGATCAATCTCTTTGAGAATGTAGCAAGGTCTGATTGTTTTTTAATCATCATGGAATCATCACATTTATCTAAAGGATGACATATCTTATTCTGGTGTGTGATGTTCATCTTAACCCCTTCAGAACCTCAAAAACCACTCTCTTTCTTTGAGACTTTTGAAAGTCAAAAAGGCCAGGTGTAACATGTCCAAACCATCATATTGCGAGTGGTGCATAATTGGTCGTGTATTCTCCCTTTGAAGTTATCATCGTATCATAACTCTGGCAGTGACATTGTAATAAATCATAGAAGGGATGAGCCTGGGAAACCTCTACCATACTACAAATCTGACTCAGTTGGTTTGGGATCTTTTTTTCTCCGATGCCACTGACACAATATGCTATGGATCGAAGACAATCTACGGAATAAAGGTCAACAAGCCATGTCAAGAAAATCCACATGCTCCCAAGGGACAAATGCCATTGTGTCCCTTGAAGCAATGAATCTTCTTGGATGTGCGCAAGTCCTTGTTCAAAATTGACATTTTTGCTAGCACTCGAACATGCCAATGGCATGGCCCAAAAAAAAAGCGTTGCAGCCCACCGAAATATCTTTATATACATGTATATATATATATAAATGAATATATACCCTTGGGTGTTGAGGTTCCCCGGGACATCATGGAATACTACGCAAGTGATGGGGTGGTCTGGCGGGTGGGGATGATGACGTTCCTTGCACTTGCACACATGAGTTGTTTTTTTGTTGTTTCTGTGCCTATACACTGGCACCCTGCCTACACAACTGCTTCCGCATGTCTATGCGGAATGGAAAGGGTGCCTACGCGGGAGTTTTCCTAGATTAGGTGCCTCCACGGAGTTCTTTGTTGGACGGTCATGTACGTGGTAAATCATGGTAAATCTGCCTCCGCGACTCTGCCTACGCCTACGCAACAAGAATCTACATTGCTTTCGCGCGTCCCTACGCACACCTACGCGGAGTGCAAACTATCACGTCAACAGCCTGCGCAGCTTCATATGGAGTTCCCTCGGCTACATAACGTTGGTCATTCAAAAAAAAGATTCTCACATGTGTGATGCTACGCAAGTGATGGGGTGGTGGGAGAGGGTTGGGGATGATGACGTTCCTTGCACTTGCACACATGTGTGATGCTACGCACCTGCCGGTGTTTTTGAAGCCACACGCATTTACCTGAAAAAAACATATGATTTTTGAAAAAAATCTTACATCATTGACATCCGTAACATGTCAAAATCTGCGTTTTTTACCACAGCGAAATGCTATTTTGGCATTCTGCATGTTGCTTTTTTAATGACTTCACACAAGATGCGACCGCGCGGACGAAAAAAAAATGACCCGCGCGAGCGCACCATTATGCTACAAAGCCCAACTTGCAAAAATTCGCGTTTCGCCACGGCGAAAACAACATTTTTGATGTTTGTCGATTGATAACACACTTCGCTCCCGGGGAACCTCAACACCCTACGATGTAGGGTGCGTAAAATTGAAATATTCGTTCGTGGCAGAATTTGATTGGACAATTCCGGTGTTGCTTGCACTTCAGATAGATACGCTCCCTGAAACTAACAGCTCGCCTCTGAACATAGGTCATCTCAAAAGGAAATTCATCTTCCAACCATCAATTATCAGGGGAAAACTCGCTGTTAGTTTCAGGGAGGGTCTGCAAGTCACAAAGTCATCAAATCATCACTGGTCAACACTGGTAGCGCAAAGATTTATGTAGATTGATGATACCTAAGTCCTACCAAAACCCTCCATTAAAAAGGATGGAAAACACTGAACTGCAAGCAAGCTGCATAAAGATGCACGTAGCTGTCCCAGGAGCATGACACTAGTAGTTGCTGCTCTGAATCCATTTGCACAGCCTTGAAAAGAAACAAGTGCCCAGCAGGGTCTACGCAAGGATGGCCAAAATATAGCTCATATGTGAAGTAATTGCGTCAAGAGGGGTCGTAGAAAACACATGTCAATGCATTCCAATTATATCATATCCCACAGCTGTATTTATCATACATATCTACCCTAGTTTTTGAATTAACATCATGAACCATGACATACCCAGATCAATCATGTATCAACATCTTTTTTAATGTATAAATGTCCAATTTACAATTCAATCAACTGGCCCAACCAAGGTACTCTGCAGTGATCTTGATGACCCAGCAACGACCTGGAGGTGCAAAAATCAATTGAAAAAACCCTCCAAAAATTCAGCTTAGGAAGGATTGATTTCCCATGGGTTCATGTTCATCTTCCAGGTTGAAACCACATCAGTGCAGAGTTTTCTGCTCCTAAATAGCATCAATGTCGTTACCCTACACCTGCCACAGTTTCATTCACCAACCCCATCGCACCCTATCTGCAATCCGCTAAGTACCCGGACGACACCAGCTGCATGTTGTGCAAATCCAGCACTTTGATGGACCCAAAGTTGGTTCCCAGTACCGCTCGCTTATCATCCAGATCTGCATCCTTGGTTTTTGTGTCATGGCGATTTCTTCCAGCGCTGTGGGGCGTTTGATGCAAGGATCTGTGAATCCACAGCAAGTAACCACTGTACCAACACCATGAGGTCCTAAATCCAAGCGTCAACACACAAAAATGCCTGGCTGTCACTACCACCCTCCTTTGCTCCATCGCGCAACACACCCATGACGCGATCCTCCTTTTTTGGCACGGAGGAAACACATCCCAGATCGTCTTCCACAGGGTCAAAATCAATGTGTCTCAAAATATGTGACCCTTCAAACAGTTTTCTCAAAACCATTCGAATCTTGATAGGATATGTATGGCATCAAATTTTCATACACACCCAGATTTTTTAATAAGAAAATGGGAAATTACTGCCAACTGACTGATGACTCCTCTCCAATGCAAGGAGTGGATTTCAATCGATCCCCATAATTTCAAAGCCATGCGGGATGTAGGCTAACATCAAAACACCAAGAGAACAAACAGCAACTACTTCCCAGTTTCAACATTGAAACATCTTATAACAACATCAACTTTACAGGAAGACCTCAGTGTTCTTTTTCTGCTGAGTCGCAAAAAAAAAACATCTCAACCAATTTTCACCTTTGCGGACCAACCAAAAACTTCTCCTTGAGGTTGTAAAAATTCACCTGTCCGAGGTGGAACAGGCCCATGGTTTTTTGGAAAAATGGCAGTGTTTCATTCACTTATTTCACTGATTCAATAATTCAACTCGGGGGACGCTTCTTTTTTGCGGGGGGTTATATATATATATATATAATTATATATCTATACAGTATATGTACCAACAAATTGTTGGGAAGTTGCATTGAAAACACACACTGACATCCTTTTTGCCACACAAAAAACTCTTCACAAATCATCCCAAGCAAATCATCCCGAAGGCCTTGTTATCAATTCCACAAGTCACCGCTTCCATCCGATTCCTGCCAAAGGGAGGGAATGCAGCCACCAAACGCTGGAGGAGTCCACTAAACCCTTGCGGAGCACCAATTAACCATTCGGTGACTATATTGGATACCAAGAATTTGAAGGAAAAATCGCCACAAGGCATCAGTGGCATCCATTTATTGTATGGAATCTTAAGAAAGTCGACTCAAATTGCAAATCCTAAACGCCAGAAAGGTTGCCATTTGGGAAAACAAATTTCAAATTTGTGTTTCCAGTGCAAACCATAGTGTATTGCTTATATACAATATATCACTGAATAATATATAAATTCAAATAATATATGGATCCCTATAGGCGAATTTCCATCACCTGCCCCCCCATCTTCACTGCCAGCAACCGGTCCAATCCATGGTAAAATCGACGCAAGGTGCAGAGTGAAGCTGTTTACACCTGAGGTCTGTCGGTCTGTCGAGGGAAGAAATGAAGTGGAGATGCAATGGGAAAATCAAAGAAGTGAAGAAAATGGGAGAATACCCCGACCATCTTATTTTGGATTTATTTCCTAAGAACATTTTTTGTGAAAAAAAAATCTCATTAGAAAATGATGTGTCAAAACTGACAGGATCAAAATATCGAAAGAACTGAGTCTCCAAATCCCAACGTAGCTTTGCTAATTATGGAGCAACCATTTCTCCTAATCTCTGCCATTCAGGTACACGTGTTTGTGTTTCATTTCACCAGCACCAATCACCTCTTGGTGGAGAAACCCAAGCATTTCGAAGGGAACTTCCAATCCTTCCCCCTGGCACCGATGGCCTGACCACTGGCGGAGTACGATTCTGAGTACGATTTTCTGGAAGATTTTCTGGCACTGGCCAAAGAAACAGAAGCCCATCGCAACTGGATGCTGCCACCCAATCATCCTTGGACTTTTTCTTGATGGCACTAGGGTTGGAAAAACCAAAAACGGAAAAAGACAAAAATCAAGCATCAGAAAACTTGAAACGTCCCAATACAAGGCGCATATTGATCAAATAGTTCTGCATCTGCTTTGGGTACCGTCCACTTGGTGAAAAAACCTCATCATGTACTGAGCGTCTTTTGGCTGACGGAGAAATCATATAATTTTAAGCAGGACCCAAAAAAAAGGATCGCAAAAAGGCGCAAGAAACGAGAACCCAAAATGTCACTTGCCCGTAGCCTGTGTACCTTCTTGATGGAATTCAAGTCACAAATCCTCTCGTCGAATAGCAACGGAAACGATTCGTTCCAAATTGACTTCTGAAAGCTGGTGGCTTTCAACTCGGTGAAACGAAAAAGTTGATGCCACGAGGTAAATCAAAAAACACTGATAACATGACACTATACATCAAAAAGGGCTTTTCTCTGGTTTTTTTTTCGGATCCATTCCTGGAATCTTTAGACAACTTTAGACGGCATTCCGGAACATACCAAGCACGCTCGAAATTTGGAGTCTGATTATTTTCCTGGATCATTTTTAACCTTTTGGGATGTCGCAGCGACCTCAACCTGAATGAGGTTCCATCAAAAACGAAGGAAGGTTTGTCAGGCAATCAACAATACCAACCACCATCCAGCATATTTCCCGCATGTTTTATATACACACCTGAAATTTTTGGAGCGTTTTATTCCATGATTCCGATTTTTTTTTGTTGAAAGTCTTTTGGAAATTTCATCATGGTTCATCCCCCTGGGCAAAGAATCTGCTCACCAAACATCCCTCCGCACTTTCCCAAGCGCAAGCAATCAGGCAACTATTGGTCTCCGTGTGCAACGGCGCGGTGAGGTCATATTGATCAATCATCCACTGCTCCTGCAGCTTGCGAGCCAGGCATGCTCGAGCCAGGCATCCACAACAACCAAAAAAAAAGGTGGCAATAAATCACCAGGTCCAATGTTTCCGAAAAAAAATGGAGAAAGACCATCTTCTGTTGTAAAACCAAGGAATTTTGTTTGATTGTTGTTTCTTTTTTGAAGTTGTTTGAAACAGAAAATTCAAAGCTTTGAAGAAAAAGCACAAGATCTGAGAGGAAACATCAATGAAAACATTTCAAACCTCTTTGCCAATCAAGAACACGTACTGCAAATGATGTAGCTGCTATCAGATGCTTGGCAAGCAAGGTGCATGCAGAAGTTTCTCCGACAAGAAGCGCCGTGCATGCTGACAGTCCAAGACCAACCTGGATAACATACCAACAACCAACAACCAACGACCAACAACCACAACAACAACAACAACAACAACAACAAGTTCCAAACTACCTAGCTCTTTCCCTTCCACGTCGGTAAGTTATGCTACAATTCCGATCCACATCGAAAGACTTTTGCAGCTTTCAGCAACCGATCCACATCACCATATCTGGCTTCAAAGAATCTCATGTCCTGGTGTTGCCCCAAACAAAAACGGAATCAACACCCAACCATTCAAGACAAACCAGAGACTTTGCTTAGTATCATATTTATTTTTGATCCAGCAAATCAAGGTCTGTTTTTTTTGTCTTTTTGCAAATTCAAAAAGGAGAACAGCTCAGGATATGTTTTACCTGCTTCATGGTTTTTTCCATCTTGCCTCTTCCTCCCTCCAAACCACTCCTCATCTTTCATGCAATCTGAAGCTGCCTTAACGATAATTTCACGTTCGTCGGCACCAATTTTGGGCATCTTCGTCTGAACATACTTCCTCAGTCAAGTTCGAGCTGGTAAAGCTAAAGTTCTCAGATGTTATGCAAAAAGTTTGGTTGATAGGTTCTGAAGCACTTGTAAAGTCTGTTTGTAAAAAAAACTTGTGTCTTAAAAGAAACAACAAATTCTTTTGTGATATAGGGCCTTCTTTGTCACCCATGAGCTTCCGGACTGCTAAAAAAGAGTAAACTTGACAGGTATGATATGAATTCCTGTCGGACCATTCAGTGAAGTGATCAGTGACCACAAAAGTCACTCATGGAATCCATCAAGACTTTTGTTAGGTCATTTCAGGCATTGATTGAAGTTCAGCCACCTGCAAAAAAAATCAACAACACCAGAAAAACCACTGGATTTTTTTCTATCGCTACAGACGTTGCGCATCTCCCCAAATCCCCGTTTTTTTTGGTGCTTTTTAGCACCATTTTTCTAAGGCTGAACGTAAGCCGTAAAGCCCACCAAGCGGCCGTGTCAATAACCTCAAATGTTTGGCACCTAGGATTCCTCGCTCCAGAAAATATTCAAAGTAATGCACAAATCCAACACCTCGGAGGTTGAGAGGATGGGAAGTTTCGCCGAAGTATCTGACTGAAGTGGGTTTTGTTTGCTGGCCAACTCGGCATTTTTTTTGGGTTGGAATTGTTTGAAAGATTTTCCAAAGGCAGAAACTGGAAACTAGACCTCTTCGGGGGAAATCCGGAACTAGTGACGTCACTAAAAGCATCTATGTAAAAACTATTCAACCTGAACGATTCGTTGAAAGCTGAACATTCCAGAAGAGCAACCAACACCCACACGCAACCAACACCCACACTGTCCTTTGTCAAGGGTTTGCATCATCCCACATCTGTGTTCATCTACAAACAAGATCGTCAGGGAAGTACTGTATGGAAGCATCTATGTACTAGCCATAGTGCAATGGTGAATCCCTGCTTAGTAGATGTATTGAAAAAAAACACCCAGCTATTTTTGGTTTGCAGTGAAAGTACCGCCTTCAAACAAGAAGCTCGTGCAAAACAACCAAGGTGCTATCAAGAACTTGCGCGACCTGTCGGAAGCTCATCTTGATAATTTCCCACATCCTGGCAATTTTTTTCCACCAAGGGTGGGACATTGCAATATGGGTAACGGTTACTTAGCAGGCTTCGGAAAGGCTGTTTTCTTCAGGTGTGAACAAACACGAGTCCAAAATCGTGAAGATCATACTGTAGCTAATTTGGTTGATAGGCACCCAGCACATTCGTTCCAGGCTTGTAAAATTAAGGAGCGTTAGATCATGACTTCATAGGTGCAAGCAAGTGGCAAGGTAAAAACTCTATATACATCTTAAAGCCCAGCATGCAAGATTCTTGACAAATCAAATATGAGTTTGGCTTGAGACTTCCCTTGATAAAGTGTGATGCATCTTGGATTTCTTTCCCAACTGACAGCAAGTGATAAGTATCCCCATTTCCCCCCTCCTTCCGCTTTGGTACCACCCAGTCTGGCCTATCATCATCACTCAAACCATCCAGGGTCGGATCATGCCAAAAAATGCCCTCTCGCAGCAGTTGATGTTCCCGCTGTGGATCCAAATCTTTCTCCCATGCGAGACCTTTGCGCCTCAGGGTTTGGACGACGACAGCGACAACGACGACAACGACGACAACGACGCCGACGCCGACGCCGACGCCGACGCCGACGCCGACGCCGACGCCGACGCCGACGCCGACGCCGACGCCGCCGCCGCCGCCGCCGCCGCCGCCGACGNAACAACAACAACAACAACAACAACAACAACGACGACAACCACAACAACCACAACAACAACAACAACAACAGCAACAGCAACAGCAACAGCAACAACAACAGCAACAGCAACAGCAACAGCAACAACAACAACAACAACAACATCAACATCAACATCAACATCAATATCAACATCATCATCATCATCATCATCATCATCATCATCATCATCATCAGCAGCAGCAATAGCCACATTTTCTCAGGAATTTAATTTCAGTCTCAGTCAGTGCTGAGATTGGTGCTTTGCCAATTCAATGCGGCAAGAAATTCAGCTCCAAGCTTAACTACCCAGTCGACATGGACTGAAAGTTCTTCATTTTCTACACTATGATGACAACAAATGTTTCTTGCTTCCCAAATTCTTGCCACTCTTTAACAACAAAGGTTTTCAAAAAAAAAGATTTTTTAAAATCTTCATGACTTCCATGCCAGTCCATTTTCTCCTAGGCTCCCAAACTTGAGGTCAACTTCCAACTACTTTTGGATTTTGGGTGGGCCCAGAAATCATCTGGAAAGAGAAAGTGAATTCCCCATAGCTTCCAGGAGATGTCTGATGTCATCCAAGAGTATCTAATAATATGGCTATCCGGAACCTAACGTTGCAATCCTTGCCTCAATGAACGGATTCTAACATACCCTGAGCTCGCTTTACCGTTCCTTTCAGCCAAAGTATGGCTGGTTTGAGGAGTGACTAGTCATGAAGATTTCCAGGAAAAGCTGGAGTATTCACCGACAAAGTCCTCAATATCAACCACCAAAATTGCTCCCCAACTATCGGGTGATCTGATGGGAGTTAGGCATACAATTCAATAGACACTGATTGTATCCTTTATGATCTTTCAAAATCCTAATTGTGTCTCTTCCAACCTTCCCCTTCAAAAAAAAACTTAGGAACCTTGGAATAGCTCCTTATCTCCCCATATAGATATGCCATATATGAAGGGTTTTTTACATACCCATTAGTTCTGTTCCCTCTCCACAGCTCGAAAAATTGCAGTCACCCCAGTGGCCATTCTTCAATGTCATCATCACTCAGCTCCACTGCAGGAGTGTTGGAGTCGCTTGGTGGCATCTTTCCCAACGTTCAACGGGCGATATGCTGGAGCCAAAGGTAGCCAAGGTTTTGGAGTCCAAAATCTGGAGATGGTCCAAATCTGTTGCTAGTTGCCCCCAAAAAACACACGTCGTTTTTTTTTGATGGCTTTTTTTGAGAAGGGACCAACAAAGTAGAAGAGATGCGAAGATGCCAAAAATGGAAAGGGGAGAAAAGTACACAATACTTATTGTAATATATAAAAACAATAACAACAATAATGATAATAAAAATAAGTGTTTCTCCAAAATGAGGTCAGACAATTCCTAAAGCTTCACCTGAACCTTTCATCAGCGCATGTCCTAAAGGTCCACCACAGCACACATCCAACCTTTCACCCCTAACAGACCGACCTGAGTTGCTGCAAGATAAGTTCCAACTTCAGAACTTAAGCTTTCTACACCTCAGTTCTTTGTCAGAATTGATAGGAAATGTGGGATATTTTTGAGGTCTTTTCTGGAGCTTTAACTTGGCTAAGACAAAAGAATTGTGGCAATTTTTTTGTTCCATTTGGACTCTTCCAATCTCTTCCAACTAAAAAATGAACGATTCACCAAATTCTCCCACCAAAATGGCCAGACAGGGGGTCATGAACAACCCAAACAAATGTACTATATAAGGAAATCCCTCAAAACTACCATACATTTGTATCACGTTTGATCCCCCCTAAACTGGGTGCATTCAATGACCCCTGCCATTGGGTGCTCCCCACGACCATCCAAGGTCACGATTTCAGATCGGATCTTCTGATTTAAGAGCTCCTCATCGGCCTTATCAAGAAAAAAACTTTCTTCTGGTGATCGTGGCACCAAACCGAATCGTATTTAAAAAAAAAGTAATAAAACTTCAGGACCATCATTTAAGCATCCCAAGCAAAAAATTTGTAATGGCTCATCTCATCCTTTCTTTGATATGACTCGCAAAAAACAAAGCAATCATCAATACCTTCCAGACCTCATCCGGAGCCCTTGTGCTGTGTCGTTATGTTTTCACACATTTATTCTTCCAACTGAGCTCGCAACCACATGGTCCATCAACAACTTGGTCACACGTTCTACCGCCTTCCGCAGCACAACAATGGAGCGTTTGAATGGGAGTGAAATTTCCAACTTACCCGAAACCTCCCACAATCATGGTTTTTCCTGGAAAATGGGGAGAAATCTCCAATATTAGTTTCCTTTCCTTTCGGGTAATTTTTCCACCATAATTCTGGGAGAAAGGGTACCAGTTGACCCATTTTGTTGGCCACCTCCCTCTCTCAGTCTGTTTGTCACGAGGTTTCCGCCTCTCTCTGAGAAGCACGGTCCACAAAACGAGCTTCTTCAGCCAAAGCCTGGAAATTGACCAAAGAATTCCAGGTGAGTTGGTTGAGTTTCTGTGCTTCGGAAGCACAAGAAGCAAAACAACAAGATCTTTACCCTTTCTCCCATAATCATGATGGAAAACTGCCCCAAATGCAAGAAAAATACAATTGGAGGGACTCATTTCCACTTCCATGATTATGAGAAGAAGGGTAAGTGACCCAGCAAGATCAAGAAACCCTACTACATATGCCCCATGCCTCCTTCCATTCTTTTGACTGTGCAATGCTGAAGCCAGCCTTTCGAAGAGCTTCAGAAAAGGTCGACAAAAAATTAACTGCAGATGGTTTACGACAAGTCTTAGAAATCAATCCAGTTGTTGTTTTCTTGGATTCAGGTGGCTGGTGATCGTGGTTGGCCATACAGTGCAACATGCTTGGAGGTGTGATACTCGAGATGATCCATCATCATCATCATCATCATCATCATCATCATCATCATCGTCATCATACTCGTCGTATTTTCTTCGCTTCTTCATCACGAATCATCATTCAGTCCGATAGTCCCACACTCCCAACAGCGCAGTTTAAAAATATATATATATACCATTGAAATCCAACCATTCATAAAACTGTTCAAAAAAAAAACTTCATTAGAGCCTTCTCAACAACACACCAATGCCAATGCTGTGATTATATACATGTTTGTCCAATCCACTTCTGAATCAGGAGGCCTCTCCAACCACATGTGGATCCCGATTCACTGTGGCAAAGAAGTTCAGATTGACCTTCCAGGTGCTTCAAACTTTGCTACAACTCTGGGCCTAAATTTTTTCTAAACAAATTCCATTTGTTTCAACTCAAGACGTCAGCTTCCAATAAAGAAACATGTTTCAAAAGTTTTTACCAAAACAAAAAAAATATCATTTTGCCATTGGCCAAGCATCTTTTCACTGCTAAGCAAAATCTGCCCAAAACCCCCCTTCCCCCCGCCACCAAACCAAGGTGGAAAAACGGGGCCTGCATGCCGGCTTTCGTTCCGGAGTAACCTGTGATGCCCAGGTAAGTGGGCGGAATGGGCACCTGCCAAAGGCGAAGTGCCAAGCATTTGATTGAAACGGCACTCCCGAGATATTTTGGATCTTAGATGTTATAGATGTGTAGTTTTGATCTATCTATATTATATATGTAGACTTTTTTTGGTATATTCTGTAAAATGTGTATATTTGTGTATGTATATATATATATATATCAAACTTGGGGGAGCCTAAATTCCATTGGTTTTCCAGAAGAATGAGTTTCATTGAACTGGTGGATTTAAAGAGCCTTTCAAGCACAACATCGCTACAGATGTCAAAACGTCTTTCGAGTCTTTTCGGCCAAAAGAAGCAAATGATCTTTCTGCATGATCTTAACTAATGGTTAATTGTTGGTTTGGGTTTGGGTTGTAGTTTGGGATTCTAAGGGTGCCCTTAAGTAACAATCCCTTGGCTGATGATCCTGGCCCCTTGAACCAACTTCCCTTCCCCCACCGGCAACGTCTTCGAAGGAAGGCTCAAGAGTTGTTGCCATGGCTCTTCTTCCTGGGAATCCTGGAGATGCTTCGAGATGTATATATCAGAATCCAAAGGGTTGGATTCTCGTTCAAAAACCACAAACAACAGAGCTTCTCATGAAGTCGAGTCGTAAGGTACTCAACATGAAAAACCATAGATCTGAATTTCAATCTCTGGGTGATTTAGTTCTTCAATCGTTTGAACACTAAAGGTTTATCTAGTAAATTTCCTAACGATAGTCCCCCAACCAGCTGGCTCCTTGCCAAGGTAGGCAATGGCCTCAATGCAGAGATAATGAAAGCTGAATAGCCAGAGGGCTTCCTATGAAGCTCGGTTAGGCATATACGCATGTATATACAGATAAATAAATATGTTGTTCTATACATCTCTCAATGCAATATTATATGTATAAATTCTAAAATCAAAATCATCTAAGAATACCATACTTTTGATGAGTTTTGTTGTGAAATGCCTCTTCCTTTTCAACCGTAGGTCAACTGCCATGAACCAACTCCAAACCAACAACTTGAGCTTCCCAGACTCTTGTGGGAAATTCAGGATACTCTTGCACTGCCCGGGACCCTAGCAGCACACACACACGCACCGCACCGTTTAGAAACCCAACCATCCCATCCCATATCCCATCCTTTAAGGACAACACCATCCCATCCAGTTTTCGGGCCTTCCAAACGAAGGATGAAATTGGCTTCGAAGAGGGTGATATTCAACTTGCCACCAGGAAGTAAATTCCACCTCCCTGAGTTCAAGTGCTCCTCTCGAATTTGTGCCCAGAATTTTTGGTGACAGTCATGCTCATGGAGGAAGTTATTGAGCCCGAAAATCAATGTCCTCTCAAAAAAAAACACATTCGGAGATATCATGTCTTCATCATATTTTTTGGGGGGATGGGAATTTTTCTTTCTATGATGTTCTTTTACCCTTATATTTTGCATCTGTATCATGGCAGTTATAATAATCCAAATAAAAGCTTTTCAAATTTCATCCTCAAGGATTCAGGGATGTAAAGTTACTTTTGTTCTATCTAATGACAACTTTTAATGTCAGCTCATGTTTCTTTCGTTTTGTTTACAGTAATTCGTTTATATTTACTTCGGGGTTCAATTTTGTTTTAGTTGTTTTACCCAAGATGAGCAAAAACAAAACAATAAAGTGATACAGAAACAAATGAATTCCAAAAAGATGAACTAGAAATATGTAAATCAACGAACAAGATAAAAGAAGAACAATTCCTTCAAAGAATGAAAACAAGGAAATAAAAACCAACGAAAAAAAAAAAACTCCATAGATCCCCCCCAACAAAAAACAGTCCTTCCAGCTAAGCGTGCCATCTGGTTGTAAGACAAAGGTTCCTTTGACCTGGCTTTCAGATAACTTTCTACGTCCAGCTTGGTGTTGGTAATTTTTTTGGCTGTTGGATTTTACGGGAATGCAAGAAACGAAAGCCCAACCAACTGCTTCAAAAATCCTCTTGAAAAAAAAACTCGAAATTGTTGAGAATTTAAGATAGAAAAAAATTAACCCAACGAAATGTTGGTCAATGGCTTCTATATCTTGGGCCGTGCCTGAACACTGGAAAACCAGCAGTGGAGTCCTTGAGAATCAAGCTAGGGTTCCCTTCAATTACAAAAAAAGGTTCTCCTTACCCACCTAGTTCCCAGGGTTTAGGCAGGCCACCCGCCGCCCCCTGCCGCCTCATTCCCATCAGGAGCCCATGACCATAAAGACCCTGGGATATGAGATACGCCCAGATCGCGTTTGCTGACCACAATGCTACCATCAGGAAGAACACGAACCTCACCAAACAGATGATCAACGTTGAGGTATCAACAAAAAAACAAGGTCCAAAAAGGTTGGCATGAAGTGCTCGGAAGTTGTTGTATGTAAAAACAAGTAGTCATGGGATCTCCATGAGATTATGAATTGAGCATCAAAATTTGAACCCAAGAAGTGGATCGGACTTTTAAAAGGCAGTTCTTAGGTTTGCCTCGAAAAATTAGATGAGTCCGAATCCTCCCCCCTTCCCCCACAAAACAAAACACTACAAACAAATGTTGATGAAAAAAAAAATGGGCAAGACAAACACCCACCCTACGATTTATTCTAAAAAAAGGGGGGAAATGGCACCTTTTAGAGACAACTCTGCCTGTAATTTTCGATTTCCCCCCCCCCAATCGGTTTTTTGGGTGAAAAAAAATCGGCTCCAAAAGGCTGGCCCCATTTTTTGTTTGAGTTTCCCGCACCTTCACCTGCCACAGGGTTTTTGGATTTTTTTTCGGAGAGTAATCAAGACTTGTCCATGAAAATAAGGTTTGATGTAAAATGAGGTTTCAAAGAAATCTGTACAACAAATTTGTACTGAAACTTTGTGATAGCCAACTGCCTGCAGTGGCTTGGAAGATATCTAGGTCATCTTCATGTTACTCAACAGGTATTTGAAAAACAACTGACAAAATAATTCCAACGCTTCACAAAACACGAGCCACAGAAATGTGCTAGGCTGTTGAGTGACTTGTTCTCATTTTCAATCAGCACCATTTTCAAGTCACTCATTTCCAAGACATACCTGGGTGAATCTACCAACACTTCAAGTGAGCGACGTTCAAAACCCTTATGACATTTCCCTTTACTGATTGGTGCATAGGGATCATTATAATGGCTTAGGCTTATTATAATCTTCTTATATATAAAAATATATAACTGGGTAGTATAAATCCCCGGGTTTTGATCTCAAGTTCATTTTGGCAACCAACAACATCCCACCCAGATTGGGCTCCAAGATGGACGCCTGTGTAGAAGACATTGCAGCTTGTGCACCGGTAGGAAGCCAATTGCTAGTAACCACTGATGCCCTGTTGTCCTCATCCGTTGGTTGGAGTTTTTTTTTGCAAAAAAAACACCCGAGGTTTGGACCCCAAAAAACAAGTCGGCTGCACAAAGACCCCCACCCACCCCAGTCAGTGAGTCCTCTAGGATCTTGTCCATAGCTTCGGGTAAGGCTTTGGAGCCATCACTATACACTGCTCCAATAGTCTGCCTGCCAGGGTCGTTGGAAAGAGCCTTGGGACGCCAAGTAGTTTTGCTGCTTCATATGAAAAGAAAAGCTCAGGCTTTGGAGGGGTGCCCAATTCTCGTGAAATAGACACAGACATTATTTTGTTATCAAAATTAAAAAGATATGTAGCATGGCTGTGCTACGACAACTTTGCAAATAGGATGCAGCTGTGAAAACCCACCTACATTCATCGACCCAGCTTTCTGCAGCTTCCGAAGTTGGTAAACAGTCACAGAACTTTGGCAAAAAACACTGCATCCCCTCCTCCAAACCCTAAAAAAACACTTATATATACATATATAGACTGTATATTCTTTTACAAAACATATCCTTCTGATGGAAACATTGCACATCTCTGAAAATTACTTCAAGTCTGATACAGCATAATCAGCTTCAAATTAAATGTTGTTCTAGATTCTTCTCTGACTAGATGTGCGTGTTCGCTCCGCTCATCACTGTTTGTCTCTCTGGAACGCACCTTTCCAAAGCAGGATAGTGTACATCATGCTGAGCCGCCGAAAGCTAGTTGTGCTCCAATCCCCCAAGGTGCCACTAGCCTTTAGCTACAGCTGTATGGCCTAAATTGGCCTAAATCGTGGCTTCAAACTACCTCAAATCGCTTTTTTCAAGCTCGACACTGGGAAAGCTTGTATGTCTTGATAGGACATGGTACCACAGAAAGATCCGAAGATATCCGAAGTAATCATGCCCCCCTTGAAGGTCGTCAACGTTTAGATGGGGTAGAAGATGTGTGGAAGCCATGTGCCTCCAAAGTCACGCCCCTCACGTAGGTCAAGTGCTGCAAAATGCATTTCATCACCTTAGTTTGGCCGGGCAGGGGCCAACCAAAACGCAAAGACCAGATGTTTTCCGGCTCCGGTGGACGACCAGGGGCGAAAAATGAGCATTGCCAACACAAATGGTGCCAAGTGGGCACAACGGATGCGTTACACCATGGACAAGTATTTCCTACATCCTCTTCGGGATTACGGAGTTTCTTGTAAATTGCGGTACTATTGGCCGCTCCGATCATTACAGCTTTACCATGAGCATCAGCGGCATGATAAACTTTCCGAGCGGCTGCAAAAATCTGTTCATCATAAGACACTTGCTGTTCATTCAAAAGAGGGATTTCCCGCCTGGGATGATGTAAGAATTTCTGAAACTGAATCCTACGCCAGGCCTCACGAATGCAATGTGACGTATGGTCAATGACTGTTTGAAATTCGGTTGTTTCGAAATTCCATGAGAAAGACTCAACACTGTTAAATGACAAAGGTGATTCAAATTTGTTAGATGCTTTGAGCAAGCTGTTGCAAAACAACCGGCCCAAAACAGCTGTTGATGACACGAGTTTGATTCAAAGTTTGCAGACTTTGATCAACAGAGCCCAGAAACAAGAAGGAGTTGATTTGTGGAAAGGCCTCTTGGAAATCGTTGAAAATGAAAAACAGAGACGACAGACCAAGGCCAACTCCTCACAGTGGCCAAAAATTCAGCAAACAGTGACACGATCAGTCCAACTCAAGAATGCATGGACTGAAGATTGGCAAGTGCATCGATGGAAGATCCGCAGTCAAGATTGGGAATCCAAAAACCCCCAATCCACCGATCCCATCAAGTTAATTGAAGGTGTGGATGACTTTGCTGCTGCGTTGGAACAAAACCAACCAAAACAAAGCTATGTTGTGCTCTTACATGACTCTAAAGAGTATCTTGAAGCAACGCGACTTGCAGAAGCGGAACAACAGGCTGCTTCCGCCGTTTTGTTGCTTCCCACTGGAGCCTCTCTACCAGATGAACATAAGCATGAAACAGCACGCATCCCTGGCACATTGAACCGTGCCCTACAGATTCGTCTTTGCCATTGCAAAAAATTTGGTAAAACACCACCAGCTTTGAAAACACGTCAAGAGCTGAAAGTTCAAGGTGATTTGGCCTCGAAAATCTCCCAAGCCAAGCAGCCAAATACAACCAACCGAACCAAACAATCTGGTTGGGTAGTTCATTTCTTCGCACCGGGACAATATCAGCAAGTCAACATGAAAACTTGGCGAAGCATGTCGTCCACCCCGGGCGCATCAGCCCGCCAATGGGCCCAAGAAGTAACACCACAGCATCAGAGAGCACTTGGTGATACTTTCCGTTTCGAACTTCAAGATAACATGCATTTCTATGGTCTCATGCGTGTTTTCACCAAAGAAGCGGCCATAGCACTCCTCACTGCTAGTGGCACCAAAGATGCTTTAGGTCAACGATGGTTTGTCGACACTTTCGACCCTATTGAGGAATCATTTCCAAACCAACTTCTATGGATTGATGCAAAGGACGGAGAAGGTTGGGATGACTTTGCCTCTCGTGTTCGCCGACTTTCCACACACGGAGTTGTGCAAGGACGCAATCAACTAGCCATCAGAGTCCAAAAAGACGACACACGTGTGATCCCAAGACCTGCTGTTTGGAGAGTGGATCACATTCCCCCTGGCTGGGATCCTGACATGATCACCCAAATCGTTGAAGAACTCGGTTTCAAAGAAGTCACGTTGCTTGAAAAACAACGTCGCAACAGAACTACTTCGTGGCTGGTCAGGGCCATCAGCCCAGGACCTAATGAAACCTTTCAACCATCTATTCGTGATGACAACGATGACTTGATTGAAATTTCCATCACAAAAGAAGCCAAACGAAAGCCTCAACAACGTCAAGTCACCGAAGTCAAACAGGAAAGACGAATCAGATATGATGGATTTGCAAAAAACCATTTTGCCAATTATGGAAAATCTCCTACACCACCGGTAGCTGCTGATGAGGAGATGAAAGAAGATGATAAGCCGGCTGCTGAGGAAGCAGTGGGTGACAAACGAACAGCAGAAGACAACACCAATCAACCGGTGAAAAAGAAGAAACGTGGATGGCTGCCGACAAACGCACAAATTGTGACCAACGAAGGTGCTGGCAACTGCCTTTTCTTGGCCGTAGCACAGGCCCTTATGTCAGTCGAAAAAGACAATAAGAAACGCACTGGACGACAGGTTCGTCAGTTTGTTGCTGAATTTATGAATCGACATGCCCAAGAATACGAAGCTCTTTGGGATGAGGCCAAGCCCATCACTGAAAACCCATTAGAAAGCTGGAATGGCACATTCACAGAATATCTCACTGCAATGCGAACAAACGGTACTTGGGGTACCTACCTCGAATGTTTCGCTCTTTCCCATGCCTTGCAAAGGAACATCCTAGTTCTCAATTCCAACAAAAATGAAGTATGGAATTTTCGTGCAGATACTTCTTCGGCTGCGATTTGTCTCCTCTTCTCGGACGAAGGTGGGGGCCACTATGAGTTCATTAATGGAGATGTTGAAGATGACCTGTGGGCCTGGGCCAAAGAACACACTGGACGTGGAGGCTCCGGGCAAAAAGGAGGTGCCAAATCTCTTGCACTCACTGACTTTGCTTCCACCAACGCTACACCAAGGAAAAACTTGAAGCGTCCAAGAAGCCCAGCCAACACACCTAGGCTCACAGATTTCGGTTCCAAGGCTTCAAAATCACCTAAGCCTTTGACAGGTAAAAAGACATCCTTCAACGAACCAAGAGAGACTTGGTGTTGCAACATATGTCACATGACCATTGGTGCAGAAACCAGACCATTGTTGCATGACCGTCGCAAATATCATATTAAAAGTGTTCACAAAGACATGCCTCCCGACAAATTCGATACCTTGCTTGGGCCTCGTTCGGCTTCGTTGTTCAAAATCTCTAATGTGCCATGGGCTCTTCGCTCCTGGACATGTAGCAATTGTATGAAAGGATTGCCCAAATGCTCCGAAAGTATCAGACGCACCATCGCCATAAAACATCTCAAAGAATGCACTGGTCGAGACATGAGCATGAATGACAACTTCATGCAATTGGCCAAAAAGAATGCTACTCTCATGGGAAAAGGCTTGGTCCCAACAGCCAAAGCCAAAATTCGCAGGACCCAGATGTCCAGGTTGAATGCAATTCCAGGAGGACATGAGCTGGTGGAAAACCGCATGCCTATTTTTGGCGGTACTTCTCGGTTTTTCATATCTTGCAAAAAATGCCTAGCACGATGGTACCGCCCTTCCAACGTCACCAAGCCATGCCAAGGCCATAAGAAAAGACTATGGTCCCTCTCCAAAATGGCCGTCAATACATGGCCCAGGTGGCGTCGCCAATATGACAGCCAACTTGCTGCAATTGTCAAATCCTGGAATTTGACTCGTAAAGAAGTGGACCATGTCGAACGCCGTTCAGAATTATATGCCAAAAAGAAAAAGAAAAGGTGGACACCTTTACCACCTCTACAGAAATGTTCGTGGGTCAAAGACCTATGCCAGGATGGAGATATAGAGCCAAATCCTGGACCAAATAGCTCACTACCACTCAAAGCACTCTTTCTGAATGTTGGTGGTTTCGCTGGAGCGCAACGCTCTTTTGATGTCATTACCAGACAAGCACCTGATGTTTTCGGCATTGCTGAAATCCAAGCTAACGATTGGCAAGCCAAATGCCTAGCAGCCAAATTCCAAGAAAAAGGATACCGGACATGGTTTAACCCACCGGTGGTCCGAATAAGTTCCCACAATGTCAAATATCAACGTGGTGGCCTCCTGGTCGCAATGAAATCTCACATCAGCGGGGTTCTCGCCGCGTCCTTCAGCGAAGACGAAGGTGAAGCCATTACACTCGACCTTGGCGCTACGCATTTCACTTTTGGATGGAGTCGCCCTTCCTGCATGGAAGGTGGCTTTGAAGAACATACGGCTCACTTGGCTGCCGTGGCACACCAGAAACGTGCCTCCTGGATTGGCCTTTGTGATTGGAATTGCTTACCATCCGAGTCAGCATTGGAAAATGTTGGATGCCACATCCACACAGTGCAAGACCTCGAAGGTAAATTTATCCCAAGCAGATGGGAATCCACTCGTTGCATTGACTATGCAGTCGTTGCTGGCCACCATCACGATCTTTCTGTTCAATATCTTGAGGACAAAATCTCCGACCATAAGGCATTGGTCCTACATACGCATGTTGTTTGCCACACTGAACAACTTTGGACATGGAAGCACACCATTCCCTTTCGTTGCCCTGATGACGTTGACCTTGCTTCCTGGAAAGACGCCATCAATCAAGAATGGCAGAAGCGTAAGCCGACCATACCTTGGAACCTGGATGCTGACCAGCAATGGAACTTGTTCAACAGAACCCTGGAAGAATCCTTCATGGCCGCCAAGATGCGCTTCCACAGAGCGCCGCAAAATTCTTCGGTCAGACCAAAAGGATCCATACCTCAGTTAAGTGCCCTGCATAGCTCCACTTCTACACCTGGGAAAGAAGTGCCATATGAGATTCGACGCTGGAGAAAATTTACCGGCCGACTTCACAACATGGCTGTCGAAGTCAGCAAAGGCCGATGCCCTCCAAACCTGATGCGTCGTCTACGGCAGACATGGCCCTCCAACTTTGCTTTGAGTGACGATTGGAAATCATTAGTAAGCCTTGCTAAAGAACACCTTGACCAACTCCATGTGTCCTATCATCAAAGATGCTTACAGAAATGGAGAAAACGCATGGCTCAACAAGGAAAAGAAGCCTCAGTCTGGCTTAAGCAGAAAGTTCTGCTTTTGCCAAGCTCTCTAGGATATCCGAGTTGCCTCATGGAACAAGACCCTATCTCCAATCATGTTGATCCTCCACTGGGTCCATTACATGACTCTGCGCCACCCACACGTAGTAACACACATAACGTATCCCAAGCCATTGAAGTTATCACAGCTTTTTGGAAACGCATCTGGGACAGAAACACCATCCCAGACGAATTGCATCGATTACGCGCAAATGACCTCACAAAACCCCGAGGGCAACCAATGTCAGACGACTGGAGACTAACCGTTGAAGAGGTCCAAAAAATTGCAGCAAAGAATCATGGTGCTACCGGCCCTGATGGATGGTCCAGTGAAGAAATCCATTGTTGGCCCGAAACAGCTTGGCGTCTACTGCTTGATCTTTGGGAGCACTGGACAACAACCAACTCGTACCCAGAGGTTTGGAGACACTGCAGACAAGTGATGATCCCAAAAGACGATCCTGGAGGTGATACATCCGGTGCACAATCCAATAAGCAAGTTGAACATATGCGGCCAATTTGCATCTTTCCTATTGTTTGTCGAATCTTTTCCTCAGCATTTGCCCAACGCATGAGCACTCGTGCGTGGCTTCGTGATCACCGGACCAGATATCCATGGAGCCATCGCTGGTAGAGAAGTCTTCACTGCCATCCAACCCTTGGACGAGATGATCGCAAACCACGGCCTACTCATGTCTCTAGATCAGGCCAAATGTTTTGATCATATCTGGCCAGAACTTGCATTAGGCCATATGCAGCATGCAGGACTCCACCCACAGTGGGTGCAACACCTCAGCTGGATCTGGAAGGACCAACATCGTTGGATACATTTTGGTAAATTCAGCTCCAAATCCCCTACACATGTCTCTCGCTCCGTGCCGCAAGGCTGTGCAATGGCACCTCTTTCCCTCGTCATTTTGATGAATGAAGCCGCTCAACAGATTCGGACGTTTGGACATCACAACGGCCTTAAACAGAGCGTCTTTTTAGACGATCGTGCTTTAGTGGCAACTTCACCTGACATTTTGTGGCGTGGTTTTGAAAAGTGGCAAGCATGGACCACACGTTTAGGACTTCATGAAAATTTTGACAAACTTAAAATCTTGAGTGTTGACCTGAGTTGCCAAGCCAGACTACTTGAGCTTGGCGCCGAAAACACTGGGAAAGCTTTCACGACAGTCTTTGCAGGCTGTGCTTTTACCATAATTTCCTTCCCGAACATCACCTTCTTACCGGCTTTCTTTGCTGGCTTGTCTCTGGTCTTGATCATGACAAGTCCTGGAAGAACAAACTTGCCAGACTTCTTCACCTCCTTGGTGCCAATCTCAGCCAAAGTGTTCAGGATGGTGCTGATGTCAGCCTTCTTCAACTCCGTGGAATTGGCCAACTCACCTGTGAGACCTCCCTTGGTCATAACCTTTGC
>DF243519.1:0-40211 GCA_000507305.1 Breviolum minutum Mf 1.05b.01 | reverse complement strand
GCACTCCCAGAAATAAACCATCTTCAAGTATGGAAGATTTAGACTAAAAAGTTTTATAAAAGTTTTATTTAAAAATATCTAGTTTTATTATATACATCATGAGTTTAGACAATGAAAATGTAAGCGACAACAATTTAGAGAAGTTAGACGAACTTACTAATAAGTTGAATAAATGTAATAAAAATGTTAAATTAGTTTTAGAGTTGTTGGAGAAGTTGAATAAGGCAAGTGAAACTAAAAAGCAAGGCGGTGGTTATGTTGAAAAAGGCAGTGCTGAATATAAAAATAAAAAGCAAGTGTATCTTACGAAATTGAACAACAAAGAAATCAAACAACCACGACAAGAAACATTAAATTTCTATGAAATAGACTATGACGAAGATGCTGAAAGATATGTTTGATTAAGGATTTAGTCTAAAAAGTATTTAAAGACATATGAACTATAAATATTAATAGGGAAAATGGATACTGATATTAGAGAGCGAATTGAAGAAGAAATGACTAAATGTAATTCATTAAGACTTTACAAAAATAGAGTAAGGAAAGTTAATAATATATTGCCTGATGATGTCGTAGAAAATATCTTAAGTTTTGTTCCGTGTAGTTGTAAAAAATGTGTTAGAACAAGAAAGGTGATAGAAAATGAATATACACACGTTAAATCCTTACGCAATAAATGGGATGGATTTGACATTGAGGAAAAAATGTTCTCTGAAGAATATACCAAGTATCAACAAGATGGGTTGGATATGTGGTTGTATTACTTTATCAAACTAAATAACTTTCCATCCATCAAATCATTAAACCAATACGATAGACAAACATATCATAAATTAAAACGTCTTTATACACATTTTCAACGAGATAATTTTTGTATTATGCTATATAGTAAATTGAAATATAAAGATATTAAGGATATTATGAGTTGGATGATTTGCACTCGAGGGTGTCAATTCTATCCTGAAATATTTGATGGAGAGTTTCAAAGAGCAGTAATGCGTTTTGTTTTAAGTTGAATACCTTGATACATTTATTTTAACTAATTCATGTATCAATGTTATTTAAAGCAGTTTAATATTTAATCTGAAAAGTATTTAAAGAAAAACCAAGTATATACAGTAAGGTAAAATGGAAAAAAGACAATGCACAAACTGTAAGACAACTAGAGAGTTAGAACAATTCAGAGGTAATAATTTAACTTGTCTGATGTGTGCTAAATGGCATAAGACTTGGGCAGACAGAAACCCAGAAAGAGTAAAAGAAAACTGGCAAAGATATGCTAGAGAACATAAGGAAGAAATACAAGCAAGAAAAAAAGTGTATAATAAAGAATACAACCAAAGAGAAATAGAGTGCGAGGTGTGTAAATACAAAATGAAAAAAGGACATTGGTCAANAGGTTAATTAGTTTTCTGATTTCGTCTCCTATGTGATACAGTTAGAATTCACAGGCAGTCTTACAGTAGCAATCAAGTGATACGGATACGCCGGAACCCTTTTTACGACCCCTACTGAATTCGCTTTATTTCCCCGAGCATGACTAATAATTAAATGGTAAATAATATTATCATATAATTATTATTATGACGATTGCGGAACTAGACATGTATATGACAACAATTAATGATGTAGAAAATAGAATTATTGATGACACTAAATTTCCAGTAGTTAAAGATAGTAAAATAAAAACATGTTGCTATGCTACATTAGAACTATTGAAATTAAGTTTAAATTATCTAAAAGTAAATATAAATGCCTCCAAAAAGAAAACATAACAAAGCAATTCCGGAGGAAGATGTCTTGAGCGATGATGAACCTAAAACAATAACACTCACTAAAGAACAAAGATTAACAAGCAAATTTATAGTAATAGATTGCCCATTATGTCATGGAAAAATACAATTGAGAAATGAAATTGAAATCAACCCTAAAGGCATCAAATGCTCTTGTAATCCCTGTAGTTTTAAGATAAGTCGAAACGATAAAACTATGAATGTATCAAGAGATGACCAAGGAGAGATAAAACTAGATTGTGAAGACCATAGTATCTCGTTCAGTTTTAACAGACTGACTACTCCGGAAAGTGATGAAGAAAAAAAGAAATATGAAATGATAAGCGATGTTATGGGAANACACCACGAAGTGCTGGGGGTTCAGTTGAACCAACACCAAGGAATAAACCATCTTCAAGTATGGAAGATTTAGACTAAAAAGTTTTATAAAAGTTTTCTAAAAATATCTAGTTTTATTATATACATCATGAGTTTAGACAATGAAAATGTAAGCGACAGCAATTTAGAGAAGTTAGATGAACTTACTAATAAGTTGAATAGATGTAATAAAAATGTCAAATTAGTTTTAGAGTTGTTGGAGAAGTTGAGTAAGGCAAGTGAAACTAAAAAGCAAGGTGGTGGTTATGTTGAAAAAGGCAGTGCCGAATATAAAAATAAAAAGCAAGTGTATCTAACGAAATTGAACAACAAAGAAATCAAGCAACCACGAAGAGAGACACTTAACTTTTATGAAATAGATTATGACGAAGATGCTGAAAGATATGTTTGATTTAGTATTTAATCCAAAAAGTATTTAAAGACATATGAACTATAAATATTAATAGGGAAAATNATATTAAGATGATGAAGGTTGAAAAAATTGACCTAACAAATTTACCAAGCGATGTTGCTAGTAATATAGCGTCTTTTATGGTGGGCAAACCTGAAGAGTTAAGATTGAAACATAACGAGGCACTGAAAAAGATACAAAGAAAATATATGATAAATAGTAGTCCAACATTCAAAAAGAGAGATAATGATGAATACATATCTAAATTAAATTTTTATATTGCAAGATGGCAGGTGTCATTTCCAATCACTAGTTTAAATCACATAATTATGAAACAAGCAAATAAATTAAGAGAAATGATGCATGAAGAACTTCAATGGTATGAAGATGAAGCAGAAGAAACTTGTTATGACTATTCAAGTTTTTTATTAGTGAGTGCTCGTATAGAGACCATAGATGATAGTTATATTACCTATTCACAAATGAATGTATCGTATCACGAAATGGAGGATGATTTAGAAACCATTACTCAAAATTTGCAATCAAACATTGAAACACATATTGCCCCACATAAAATTATTACTGGAATATCTCAACTTAATTTTAAATTAGAATGTGTATTTCACGATTCTTGAATACNTGACAACGTGCATTGATACATTTCTTTTAAGTAATTAATGTATCAATGTTTTTTACTAACCTAAATTCTATGAGGGGGACTGGGGGTAGGTTGAAGGATGAATGAGATGATGGTGAAAAATGAAATGAGGATTTTTTTTGATGATATGCTGGATGGGGCGATGATGATGAAATATGATTGATGAGATGAATGATACATGAAATGGAGATGAGGAATGATAAGATGGAAGATGCTAGGATGGATGCATGAAATAGGTTGATGATGGTGAAATATGATGCTATGATATGATGGGGCAGGATGATGCCCTGAACCTACCCCCAGACCCTCTCACTACTATTACTCATTGCAGTAATTCATGACTGGATTTCACAACTACAGGTGTATTCAGACACCGCAGACAGATTTTCATTGAAACTGCAGACCTGTGCACTTACTTGTATATACATATAGTTATGTGTACATAAAACATTTTGTGGAGGGCCGTACTAGATATGTATATATATATAATACGAATTCGTCGGCTAGTTATGAGGGAAGGACCTGCATAGTATTCGATCAGTGTGATTTTTAGGGACCCCCAATAGTGGGACCCCTTACCCATACTATTCCCATACCACTCCCAAAAGAATCCCTAAACATATGGCAATGGCATGGGAATAGTGTGGGAAGCTTACCATAAGGGAGTCCCATTTTTTGGGGGTCCCTGGAATCGCGCTTGATTTGATGGCTAAACTTTGTTGTTCAATTTCCATGGTACACACGCAGGCAACTATTGGCATTGACTTTCTGAGCAAGACTATGTATTTGGAGGCACTGCAACATGGCGATCACTCTGCCATACAGTCAGCAGGTATCAAAGTGAGTGAGTGCTTTGTGTCTCTCCCATGTTAGCAAGTCTTGAGTGGCTTCAGTTTTGTTTGTGTGTTGGAATTGGTGTTGGGAGTTGGGGGGTGTGAGATGGCAGTGGAGGAAGTGTCCGTTGTGCATGCATGCACCATGTGCCAACTTGTCACAAGTATGGAAGGACAGAACTGTGCGGCTTCAACTCTGGGACACCGCCGGTCAGGAGAATCACGAATGATCAAAAATGCAAGGTATTGAACACAAGCACAGTACGCGTATGGAATATTCGAGCTTGGCATCCTTGCGAGACGGTTAGTGCGACGAAATGAAGGAACGCTTTCGCAGTCTTATCCCGAGCTACATTCGCGATTCTTCAGGTGCAATCGTGGTGTGATCCCCAGTTGGATGCATTGACCCCAGTCATTGGAATTTGCAGAGGACAGGAGGGACAAAGAGTCAAAAGATTTGCATTCGTGAATGGAGATAAGATTTACCCGAATTAAAAAAAAGAAATAACAGACAAGCTATCAAAGTAAATGCGTGAAAATGATCATGCATGGGTAGTTGCACTCACACTTCGATAGCCGATAGTCTAATTGCAGCGCTTTTCAGTGCCTTTGAGAGAGCATATCTTTCAAGGGATCCTGTTTTACAGAGGTGAGAGGAATAATGATCAGGAAGGGAATTTCTTGCTGAAAACAAATTACTGTAGCAGTTTTATCAAAAACCTGCTATCTTCGATGTTTTTCCTCCTGATTCGTCCTGTTTGATTTCAATCGTTGCAACAACTCAGTCAGATGGACATTCTGAACTGCAGATCAACTCACTCTTGTCATCTCCTTTCAATCTGGCGCGGCCCTTTGTTTTGACCGAGAGCTTCTCACATCTGAGGTGTATGATATCACCAACAGGGCCTCCTTCCTCAACACATCCAAGTGGATTGAGGCACTCCTTGCCCCTCGCTTTTGCCAGAGCAGCCATTACAAGTAGTCCGTAGAATTTGTATGTTTTGGTATTTTATTTATATACCAGCAGTACCAGAGCAAGCCGGGGGCAGAAGTTTCAGTGGGAAAAGTACCTACATGTTCAAGAAAGAATCTGATGGTAGAACTGTTGCCTCCATCAGAGTGCTTTCCTTTTTCAATCTTGGTTTCTAATCCTTCGTTTTAGTATTCGTCATTGATTTTGTGTACTTTTCCGATCTTTCCTTCTCTTTTTGTGGTGATTATAAATGAGGTAATCAGAAGTTCCTCAACTAATCTGCCATCATTGAAGAATATTTCATGGGATGGTGAGCTGTGGCTTAAGCCCTTGCCTGCAGGATGTGAGAAGTGAAAGGGGTAACGACGTCGTCATCATTCTTGTCGGCAACAAGACTGCCCCTGTCATCGTTTTCGATGTTGAAATGCTTGCTTTCCAGTCAGTAGTTTTTCTGTCGCTACTCCTCCCAACACCGCAATCAGTCGCCCAGTCACCATTGCCTTTGTTTTTACTAGCCAAGACATTTTCTTTCTGGTTGACTCATTTCTTCGTGGCTGGTTTGCTGACCTGACTTACTGTTTTCTGCTCTTGCTTAAGTCTGTTCATTGCAGGACTGATTTGGCCGACCGACGGCAAGTGTCCACTGAGGAAGGTGAAGAGAAAGCAAAGGAGATTTGTTGCTCAACAATGTCGAAAGTTCTCAACACGTCCGAGACCTTTGCGCTGCACACCTGTGAGTGAGTTTTATGGTGCCATGCAGGAAAATGGAGTGATGTTCATAGAGACAAGCGCAAAGGCGAGCCTCCTGAATTTTGCATGACAGTGACATTACACCGATGATCCTTTCGTTGAATCATCTCTGGACCGTAAACTAGCAGGTGCAAGCAAGATATACAAGCATGCTTTTATGCCTTCGCTCATCTCATCTCAAGAATTCTGAACAATTGAATGCATGCTACTGTGCCACTGTCCTTGCCATTTTGGACTTGTTTTGAATCAATGCTGTTTTGCTTGAGCCCGACTTGGTGGCAAACCTCCAAAATCACACGCTGATTTTTGACTATTATTGACTTACCCACATGGATGTTATGGGAGCATTCGATCATGAACCGTGCTTGCTTGAAGGTTCGCCTAGGTGATTGAATATGATCCAGTGCATTATGTATTCCACATTTTTTCCTGGTCATATTTCTTCCAAAAGGAGCATTGCTTTCTCTTTCAATATTGTTTATGTAGAAGCTCAATGAAGATGATATCATGAATCATGAATCATGACATATCTATTCAAGTCTACTCAATTCCACTCGCTCTACCATCCATCAAGAAATCTACTGAATGTATTGTCGGAGTCTGTTGAAGGGTATCGCACCGCAAATGAACCCTCACCAACAACTTGTGAAGCAATTCATCATGATTCGGAATCGTCTGGATGCCATCGCAGATGGGGACCAACATCAAGAACCTCTTCAGGCAGCTGGCACAGGCTTTGCCTGGACAGGACGAGGCGAAATCGGTTGACGATTTTTGCAGTGCGGTTGAAACCAGAGGTCAGTTTACCGGAGTTTACCTGGACTCTTGATGGGATTTGTTTTGACAGGCTCCCAACGTGGATGTAGCGACTCAGCCAACTGTTGTGCTAGACGGCGCCAACATGTCTTCAGACAACCAAAAGCAGCGTCCTCAACAATGCAATGCTACAGACGGGTTTGAAGGGTTATGTCATGTTATATGTATATATATATATATATATATATTTGAATTTGTTTTCGTTTGTCTTATGTGGTGTCACTTTTCCTTGGGATGACATCTTGGAACTTCATTTGTATGCTGAGGAACTGCCCTTGCTGATGGCAAGGACAGGGCAAATTCGTTTTTGGCGCAAGCAGAACTGCAGAAATACACGCTTGGTAGCTTGGGTATGCTTGTTGAAGTTCTCATGGAATCCTAAACCTTGATATTTTCTATACAATTGAATGTACCGCACTCGAATAGCAGCTTAGCAGCGATGGACAGTGTTGGGGTGGGTCAGCCACTAGGTTTGATCCCCCTTATTTTGAGGCATTGACTTGCCGTGCTTTTTCTGGTTCATAACCTGAACATGAACTGCAAGACACGTTTTGAATGAGTTTTCTTTGTTGATGCACACGAGCTTGTGATTTTGTTTCTACTTTGAGAACCATTTTTCTATCCCTTTCACTAGTCACAAGCCATTTCACTTTAAGCCTGTTGTAATTTTCCCCTTCCTATGTGTGGTAGTTCTAGGCCATGCTTGACCAAGCGAAGTGCAGGACTGCCAGTGCTCAGTGAAGTGCAGAGTGCTAGGCACTGACTTTGACCTTGCGGTAGAAAAAGCTTGGCGGAGCAGGTTTGCTTTTCAAACTAGATTGTCACAAAATGAACGGCACCAGTTTGGATTGATTTGGCCAAGTTCCTGGTGCTTCTAGTGGAACCAGCAAACGCGTCTAAGACTTATGCTGACCTATCCTGCAACTTCCGTCGGCCGCAGCTTCGAGTTCACAGTGAGTGGACCTTCCTGCAGTTGTGTTGCAAGGGCTAAACCTGCAAATTCCTTTGCTATCGAGGCTATTCTAATCGAAGATATGCATAGTATAGTATAGACTGTACATTATATATGTATGTCATATGTCATGACTTCATGTTTTGGCGAGCTGCGGCTTCAAAATGAGATGGCCAGCAGCAGATGATGATGGGACAAGAAGCCTCAGAGTAGACACATGTTGAAAGCTGCATCTCTTGTCTTGCAAATCAATCAGCCTTTATGCAAACATTGAATATGGTGAGGGTAAGGTTGAAAAGGAAACTCAGATCAAAGTGTTGACTTGCCAACTGTGCGACGGGCACATGCCGCAAGCTGGTGCCAATGTCAACGGTAACTCGGTGTTGGTTCCATATAGAGTCATTTGGCAGAGGTTTTGCGTGTCAATCATATTGAATATTGCATTTTGTTGTTTTATCGAATCCAATTGTCGAACTGCTGGTATCATTGGGCATAGTATACTGGTTGTGTATGGTTGTCTTTTTCCGCTCCGGTTTTTCTATTTGTCTGCCTGTCATGGAATGCTCATTTCATTTCCCAATTCCCGTTTTTTTGCGCCCACACAGCAGCCTGGCATCCCCAAGCATAGGAATCTGTAGAACCCAAGCGTCGCAGTATGGCATGGATGGCAGTATGTCAGTATGCATTGCATCGCTGTAGAGTCGTTGCTGCCTGCTTGTGGAAAGGTTAGAGGTTGGATCCCAAAATGCGTTTTCAGGAACTGCAAATTGACCCAGGAACACAAAATTTAAAGCAGCCACCAGCCGAAGTGGGAACTGTGTTCACGTTGGGCTCCAAAGAGCATACCGTCCTTGCAAAAACGATCTGGGAACAAGAAAATTGGGAACCGAAAAGAGAAAGCTGGGAAGCAAAAGGTGGGGAGCCGGCACCATTAGACAGGCTGGAATTAATGAATGCGAACAAAGGTTTGGAACAATGACATTGAGCCACTATGACAATACTGTATTCATGCCAAGAATGACATCTGCATCGCACCTGCTTGAAAACTCTGTAGATACGTTGGTTTCTGCCTTTGTTCTTTCTGTTCTGGTACCTATACATTGGTCCACACTGCATATTTGTTCCTTTTGTTGAGTTCTTTTCCAAGCGCTGGATGATATACAAGAAAGTCTGAGAGCAGCCTGTGGAAATGGCACAATGTCGCAATGACAGAAAAAGAATGCAATTTGTTACAACTTTACAAGTTACAACATAGGATTTCATAGCTGCATGTAGGAAGGCTCTGCTCAGCCTGGCATGACAGGCAGTGGTCGCGCAGAACTTCCCTGCGTCCTGGGCACCTTGGTCAAAACAGGTGATGTGATGGTGGTGCTTTTGTTCGAATGTTCCCAAAGCTGTTTGGAAAAAAAACAATAAGTCAATAAGTTATGACATGCTGCTTTACATCTCTTCCTTCCTTTGCTGGGACTCTTTGCATGCATGTTGGAGCCCATTGAGCTTCTTCGGTGCATTTTGTACTACTGACTACTACTTGACTACTGCCACAGAGGATAGTAGCGTCTAGTACTCTTTGAAGACATGTCCAACTGAATTCCGCTGCACGATGTGTATGGGCGCACGCGGATGTGCATCGTGTGCGTTGATGTGCATTTGCATCCACGGCCTTTTTGGACTTGTGCCCAAACTGCCCAACTCTCATTCAATGCCCCTTCGCTGTTTCTCTCGTGGGGTGTTGCAAGTGTTTGATTCTCAAGATCGATAATGCTCGCAGAATTGCAGTTCTCAACTGTTCGTTTGCACTCAGGTTGCTGCAGCTGCTCTGGAGGTCTTACCTCAGAAGGCACGAAACGGGACACTTTATGTGGGCTTGTATGTCCTCCTAAGGGTCCTATTGTTTGACATGTCCCGTAATAGTTTGACGATGTTTGACGGGTTTTGATGATTTAGGATTTCTACTCACACTTAGCTGGTCACACAATGTCGCAGAACTCATAACAACGTTTCTTTTTTTTGGCAGTCAGGTGCAGAGCTTACTGCAACGACTGGGACCTTTAGAAGGCCCTCCTGCGAGGACCTTAGTGCAAATGAAAGACCTCTCCAAGCCTGAAACTGTTAGCATGAAGCATTATGACTTGTGACTTTTTCCCCGTTCAGATGCTGTGCACGTTTCATTGCTGCAATGCAGGTCATATCCCAAGGGCCGAATGGATTCCAGGTCTTACTGCCATCTTGCATGCCGTCTTGCATTTCGAAGAATGGCACGTGCTTTGTTCAGCTGTTCATGATCAAACTCTTGCCTCATCCTGGAAAATTGGTAAATGGATGTATATAGATGCCCAAAAACAACAACAATGACATGTATGGCAAATGAAGGCAAATCAATTTGAATTGACAGGCTTTGGCGCGCTTTCAGAATGCCAGTGATGCCAGAGCTGCAGCCATCGCCACAATTTCCGCAACATATTGACATTGTTGGCATTGTGTGAGTTCAATGAGTTCAAACGATGCTTAATGCTTTAAGTTCAATTCCCAGAGAAGACCAAATGGGCTGGCACTTGTACTGTGAAGACATCGCGGCAAAAGGGCACATGCAGACTACGCAGTTCAAACGGTCTTTGATGCATGCGAAATGTTTATTGGTGACTAAGGTCCAAACGCTGCATGGGTTTGACATGCGGTCAGCTGCCGAAAAGCAGGCAGCGAGCAACCAGGCAACAGTCTGAGAGACGCAAACAAACACTGAGTGAGTCTGAGTGTCAGCCCTGTGAAGAGCGATATTAAGATATTACATGATACATATTATATATTACTTAAGACTTAAGATTCTAGCTTATTGCAAGTTCAATGTGATGTTGGCCTGAATGGCCTCCATCAACATGTCACCACCCACTCAGCAAGGCTCCAAAGGAGAGTGAATGCTTTTGTCTTCGAATTGCTGATGAAGCAGGCCACAGTAGCTTTGAGACATTTTGACTCTGAATTCGTTTATGGGTCTTCTTTGGAGATTGAAGAATTTAAGATTCGCGTGTTCTTCGTGTATGGCAAGCGAAACATTCCTGAAGCTTGAATATCCCAGGCGTTGGAGGCGTGCGAAGGGCAGAGCTGCGTGCATTCGATCCTCGTACACATCTTCCGAGATTTGTGGACTATGGACATCTATGGACACCGTTTTCAGTAAAGTGTTAGACTTACGAGGACGTTTCGACGTTTCCATGTCCATCCGTTTATCCTGTCCAAATTCTAGCAAGCTCGGACATCGGACATCCAACTTGCCCGACGGTTCAGCTTAACCTTTCATTACTGTACAACCAAAGACGACGTAAGTCTGCAGGCGCCAAAGCTACTAGGAAGCGGAAGTGCTGCCCTCAAGATTGCTTCTTTCCTCTTCACTCTTTCAAAACCATCGGTTTTCCATGGTCTTCCTGACATTTTCACCCATGTGCTGAGTAGTGAGGCTGAAAGCCAATGGCATTTTTCTGTGGCCTCTGCCAGAAAATTGGGCTGAGAAGGACAATCAAGGGCGCTATAGGGAAATGATGGGAAATGTGCAATCTTCTTCCCTCTTCCTGCCCTTGCCATCTTTGTCTCACTTTGACAACAATGGCCTGTTGTAGCACCGCTTTGTCACGCTGGAGACATCCAAGTCTGTGGCTGACTGCAACATTCGCACAGGATGTGGAACTCCTTGCCTCGCTCCGCGCTTGGCGGGCAAAGCACAGCTTTAATTGTCAACTATCTTTACAAACAGGAAGCGATTGGAAAAGTAACTAAGCGCTGGGCTAATTCTAGTTGATCCCTCAATGCAGATCATAACAAGGGGAATGGTAGAATTCGTTTGCACCATCAAAGCGTCGGGTTTCTGGCTATGCTTTGGCCTGTAACAAATCCTTTGAAGTCTAATGATGAGTCAAAAGCACATTCCGAATCCATCAATATGCATGAAAGCGCTTTGGCGCTTAAAGTCCGATACATATGCAGTCTCTTTGTCTGAGGCCATACGGAACTGTGCAGAGGACGAAAGTAGAGGGAATGGCAAATGGTCAGAAAGGCACCTTGGATTTGATGCGGGAGATCAGTGCTGTCTTGCAGCGATGTTCTCAATCAAATCATAGGATAGGATGTGTCCTGCGACCTCCTCAAAATTTCCATCCTCTCCATCTTCTCTCTTGTTTGCACCTGTTAGTACATGTTTGTACATGGTAACATAGTACATGCCTTGATCTTCTGTGCGTTTCGCTTTGTGTCTCTTTCTCTCTACCCTTCTTTGGCTGGCACTTGCGAAATTTTGTGGCTCATGGACGTTCGCTCCACTTGTGAGAGCCATGTCTGTAAGTTCTGAGAACCAATGGTCCAGGCGTGCTAATCGACTTCCTGACACCAAGTGCTGCGTTTGAGCCCTAAAGCGACACAGTCAAGTAATCTGAACAGGTGGCAGACACAGCCCTTTCACGTGCTGAGGTCTGCCGCTCAAGCATCTCTCAATGGTCTGTCACTCATGGGCGTCTGAAGCCAAGTGCGTGGCACATGCCTTCTGATTTGACATGGTGTCATGATGGAATGCAAAGCCACCGGACCCCTGGGATGTTTGAAAGAGTTTGAAAGCCAAGGGCACTGTCAGATGTGTGATGCAGGCACCCATTTTTCATTTTGTTTCTTACCACCGTGATATCTTTTTGTCTTTGCAAGTGTAGCCGCAAGTTCCATCGGGATGTTGTGCCCAGCATGCCTGGGACAGGAAGAGCCTGAAGCTGCCAAGCCCTTGATGATGTGACCTGTCACCGCTGCTTTTGACTCCAGGAAATATCGCGAAATATCATCTTGTAAACACTGGGTAAGTGTTCCAATGTTCCAATCACAATTGACCAAATCACAAACTGTGTACATCACCCAGCGAGCTGCTGAAGCAAACTCCCCATCAAATGAATCAAGCAGATGTCTCTTTCTGCAATTTTCACGAAAGCGAGATCTGAAGGATCTCAGCTGAAGTTCTCATTTATCCATATTTCAATTGACTGGGGGAGGTTCATTTTGAGTGATTTCAGTCGCTTGTCAATTAGGAATTGATCAAAATTGACCAAGGGGGGGGTCTCGTCAAGGGGGGCCCCCCCCCCTTTATTGATTTTGATCAATCTTTTGACCCCCCCTCCCCCCCTTGCATTGACGGCCTTTAGAATTGATCAAATGGATTGAGGGGGGGGGGGGGGCCCCCTCCCCCCCTCAATACCAAAAAATCTTCAACCCTAAGGCATGTTGTGGCCCAACTACTTGTTGTTGTTGTTTGTTGTTTGTTGTTTGTTGGTTGTTGGTTGTTGGTTGTTTGTGGTTTGTGGTTGTGGTTGTTGTTGTTGTTGTTGTTGTTGTTGTTGTTGTTGTTGTTGTTGTTGTTGTTGTTGTTGTTGTTGTTGTTGTTGTTGTTGTTGTTGTTGTTATTGTTATTGTTGTCGTTGTCGTTGTCGTTGTCGTTGTTGTTGTTGTTGTTGTTGTCGTTGTTGTTGTTGTTGTTGCTCTGGTTGTTGCTGTTGTTCTTGTTGTTGTTGTTGTTGTTGTTGGTGGTGGTGGTGGTGGTGGTGGTGGTGGTATTGGTGTTTTTGTTGTTTTTGTTGCTGTTGCTGTTCTTGTTTTCCTAATCCTTAAGGCCTGCTGTGGCCCCACTTGTTTTTATTCTTGTTCTTGTTCTTGTTCTTGTTCTTCTTCTTCTTCTTTTTCTTCTTCTTCTTCTTGTTGTTGTTGTTGTTGTTGTTGTGAAAATGTTGTTGTTGTGAAAAAAGAGCATGCAGTGAGCTTGCACCTCGCTTTCGTCCACACCTTGTTCTCAAGTCTTTTCTGCGTCAGGTATTTCTCATACCTAGATGAACTACCCCTGCCTTCACAACCACGAGAGGCACTGATCTTTTCTGGCTTTTCAGACACTGACTTGCTTCTTCTCGATCTTGATCATGAAACCTAAATAGGACCCTTGTTAAGGCCCTTAAAGAAAAGCAGGCATTTTGAACATTTTATATAGGTCTGAAGCTCGCGGCTCTGATTTTTGGGGACTTCGCAAGCAGTTTTTCAGAAGGCTAAGGTGAAGTTTGCACAAACAAATGCACAGACAGGATGCTTCAAGACACTCCAAGATGCAATGTACAGTTTTGAACTTGTTCGAACCTGGTCGGCCATGTTCTATCCTCTTTTGCAGGGGAAAATTAGCAAATTCTGGAGGACATACAAAATTAATCAAAATTACATATATAGTAAACAATTCAATGTAACGTATGTGTCGTGCTCCAAGATGATGTAAACAGATCAATCGTATCAGAGAGACGCTGAAAGATCTTAGAGACAAAGATATCCAGATTCAGTCCGCAGTGTCGTGGGAGAGGCATCTTTCAAGGCCGCTCACGTCTCACAGTGACCATGGAAACTTTAGCCTTTGGGCACGGTACATGTACTAAATTGCAACACATTGCGACTGAATTCATTGGCTCAAATTTGGTTGATCATGGGCGATAGGGTGGAGACAAGATTGTGAACTCTGCCATAGGTTCGACATGAGATGTGGAATTTAAGCATCGTGGCTCCCAAAAATGCAAGTGGCTTGCTGTTTCCTCTCCACAGTTTGGGATGCAAACATAGACCCGTTGGTCTTTGCTTGCACATACGCGTATCATCCCTTTCCGCCCTGAGTTGTGCTTCTTCTCGAACTTCAGCTGTTTGGCATATTAATATAATCGATTATCTATATATTAATAATGTTTTTGCACGTTTGGATGATGCTTACACTTTTCCTGCACCTTATAGCCTGTGCTGCTTTGTCCTATTAACAGACCATTGCGCTTCCATCAATGATATTGGACACTTCAAAATGTGGTTGAGGTATGAACATGGGAAAAATGTATGAACATTTCTTGAATATGTATACATATATATGTATATATATATATATATATTCAAGGCATTTCAAGGTAGTGTTGTGCATTTTGCAAGCTACTTACGCAGCTGCCATGGGCTGCTGGCAGGTCGATCCCAAGTTGGATGACAGGGAGATCTTCGTGACGCATTTGCCGCCAAAGGCTGGCACCAAGGACCAATGATGGAATTTTCTGCCTTGTTTGCTCAAGATGCGGTACGACTTCCTGCGGCGTACCAGAATTGCAGCCATGACCTTGCAGGAAGGCGTTAGATTTCTTTTGGGAAATTTTGGCGACATTGACGAGGAGCAGAGTTGGCGGGTGGAAATGCTCTTTCAGTTGAAGCAGGAGAATAATCTTGTATTCAAGAGGCTCCAAGAGGATCTATGCTTTGTATCTACAACTTTTTTGTATGAAGTGGACATAGTCAACTTTGCTCCATGAGCTCTATCACGGGTTCAGATTTCTCTTTGTTCAAGGCAATGCAGTTTTCAAGACTAGACTGGAAGACTCTACGGAAATATTCCATATTTATCATATACGCAGTACTCAGTATACACGTAGAACAGAGTTGAGTACAAACTCTTCTGAAAATGCAATCTCTCCAACAGGATTGTCAAAGCTTGCGTAGATCTTGCTGTGAATAGCTGAACACTAGACTTTCTGAAAGACGCATGTCAAGTGAAATGCAATGGGCTTTGTGTAATGACGCAATGTATGGAAATGTGCGCTGGGGGTACTTAAGGTGAAAGTATGTCGCGAGTATGAACTTGTGATACACTTGACTCTGCTGGCCCGCTGTAGATTAGCAGCTGCATGTTGAACTTGGCTGTTGTAGGTGTTTCTTCTCCGGGATCCTCAGCAAAGACCAACGGGCAAGGCTGACAATCATGCTGAGAAATCACTTCAAAGTGTTTGACACATCTGACATGAAAGGATGTGAAAGGATGGCTTGCCATGAGGAATATATAGACATGCACGAGAGGTGTGCTGGTGGTTGTCAAGCAATGTCAAGCATGTAAAGCATGATACCTTCGTCTGTGCGGTTGTCCATGGTTGTCCTATGCATGGGAATTCAACTTTTCGTTGCTTCGAAGCTTCGCAGGCATATGTGCTCTTTAAGAGTCACTCGGAGGCCCGGAAGGCTTTTGAGGCGAGACTTCAGACAATATCAAACATGTTTGTATCATTTTATGTCTAGACATTTTGGGAAGGTCACCAAAGTTAATTTGAGATCTTAAATAATTCTTGTACTTCAAAAAACTTGGCGAAGGCGATTCGAAGCTCAAGCGCTGATGGAGCCTCCAAGGATGGAGCCGAAGCGTTGACAGATCAGACAGATCGCGTTAACCGCATCCGCATTCGCCGCATTCGCCGCATTAGTAGGTTTTAACAAAGCATCCTGTGTTGATAAGTGGTAGCAAGGCCTGACAATTGTTCAGACATGTCGATACAAGTTGATATAGTGCCTGTCACTGGACGGACAAGTCAGGCGTTTTGGTCAGAGTCTGAACGGGCTTTGCGAGGCCTGGCATTTCTTGGGAGATGCTAGCCTGAACCATCAAGCCACCCCATGAGCCACGTGGAGCTTTCGAACTTTTCAATTTCATTCCATTTTCTTAGCCTTACTTATTTGATGGCAGCTTTGACTTGTTTTGACGACTGCATGTATTCCCAAGAGTGTTCCTCAAAATCCATCAGATTTTAGGGAAGGTTCTGCAAGAGCTGAAGCATATCTTCAAAAGCAAGACAAATTGTGAGGCACCCGTGGCGCCTATGGTCTCAATGTGTTGAGACACTTGCAGGGCGCAAATGGCATCAGATTGCAAGAAATCCGGAAGGTTGGGGCAATGCCTTGAGATTTGAAGGAAATGTGCAGTTTCTAGAGTCACAACCTAACCTGCGGATGAACTGCAACTCATTCAGGCTGCTGGGGCTGGGTCGTTGCAGCTGGAGATCTTCGATGCTCCTGAAGCAAAGTCGGGGCTCCAAGATTGAATTTCGCAAAGTCGGTGTACTTTCGGGATCTTTGAGGGTTCAACTAGGGAAGCTTAGGCACTCGGAGACTCGAACACGCTGCAGCTTTAATTCGCAAATTACTTGTACTTACCTGCCCCACAGAACTTGCAGCACAAAACAAGCTCGCGAACGTCAGGGCGATATGGCGATGATATGCAACAGTATCGACAGTATGCCAGACAAACAAAACAGTTTTGGTGCTTTGAAATCACTACAAAAAGAGGACTGCACTCAGAAGCAGCAAGAGCTATTTCAGGTTCAACGGTGCCGCCCAACATGTGCTTCTTGTTGCAAGCTGTAGTGACGCATCACAGGACCGGCTCAGGGACAGACGATTTGGAGATAGCTGGAGTCGAATGGTGACAAATTACAAGTTTGAAATCTAGACCAAGAACGAGACTCTGGATTCTCATGCACCTCGTTTCGATAGGGGTGGTGCAGTATCACCAATTACGCAATTATGGTCATCAGTGTGGCAACCCATCTCACACAAGATTCATATCATCTCATACGTCATACTCATACCATCTTGGAACTAAGATCTGTGGAGTACCTGCTGCCTGAACCTGTGTTGCTTCTGCGTACTTTCAATCCACACAAGAGAGTTTTCTCACATTTATGTTTCCATCTCTCATTCACCTCTCTAGTACTAAGATGCATTCAGGATAGATTTGGACGCAGGCGCCAGTTTAGCACTGCCTTGCTGTGTTGTGCAGGCTGAAGAATGCTGGCGGCTCATGGCTGCGGCCCTGGCTCCAGCCCCAGACCACAATCCCCACGAAGCTATTATCTCCGGCTTTCTTTAGGCAGTTTTTTCTTCGTTTGTGAGAAACCGGCCGAGAAGCTCTATTCGTGGCTGAACTTGTCCCGATGTCTCCCGATGCGTTTTGAGCTTGTCCTCTTTGGTGAAGGCCCGCGTCCACGAGATTCACGCTACGGAGGCAGTGCTATGCTGGACACTGATCATCATAGGTCCTTTTGTACGGAAGAGGACATGACGGCGACGACGATGATGACGATGATAAAGATCAGGATGATGGGATATCAAATTATCAAGTCAAGTCAGGCGATTTTGATCCATACCTGTGATGCAGGTTCGCAACAGTTTGGTCTTACGAGGCTTCCCGGCCTCGTGGTCGGAGAAGGGTCTGAAGTGCGCACCCACCGGTTTCTCTGCTTATAACTGCATCATCAGCGAGATTTGTAGTTTTGCTTCTATCAGATTGAAATCAGATACAGTATTTCAGAAAACTTCTTGCAGTCTTCCTGGCTCGAGTGAGAGCCAACATAATTCAAAGACACAGACAACGCAAGAAGTTCAGAGTGAGTCAACGTGGGAAGTAAGCAGGCCACCACTTTGTAGGGTCGCATTTGAGGACATAGACAAATCATGTTCACCAAAATAATTATAGGCACTTTAGATTGAGAATGATTCAAACATGTTATGTATAACTGCATCTGCATGTATAATACATTAACTAGAATATATAGATATATATATATATACACGTAATTATACATATATAAATATACACACATTCATTTGATTAAAAAGATGTCTATGTCCAAGTTCCGCTCTTCCGGCTTCAGAATAAGTCAGGTCATGGCAGGTCTGTTTCTTCCAAGACCAATCGCCGCAACTGACCGGAGCATAGTCGAAAATGACTGTCAGGTTTAGACACAGCAGACTTGATACAAGTAGCGTAGCGCAATGGCAGCAGCTTTTGACGGGCTTGAGAGGCGTGCTCGAGTTTGCAAAGTGCGACAGAAACCACTTTTCTCTGCTTTTCACTTCCAACTGCTGTAAATTCTTGGATGTTTTGTCACCTGTCCTTGCCTTGATGGACAATTCGTCAGTCTCACTGTAGTCGCTGTCAATGGGTGAGATCAGGAGCAAACCTTTGACAATTTTTAAGCTCACCATGATTCTTAGCTCCACGGATTGCTAGTGACTAGCGCCGTAATGTCGGGGCCAACTTGCGCTCCGTAGGTTGGTATCAGCATCCAGCTCATTGATAGGCAGGTTGAGCAGATCTGCTGTACTTTTCAAACGTGGTTGCATTCCTCCATTTTCCTACTTTGAGCTAAAGAAGCCTGTTTGTCAGGCAATTTTTCTTGGCGATCTGCCCTATCTTTGCATACTAAGGTCAAAGAAAGTTTAGTTTAGTTGAGCAACTTCGGATTTTGCGCAGTCCAAAATCACCACAAAGGAAAGACAAAGGAAAGAAAACATCAGAAAAGTAAAGATCATACAGATCAGATTTGAAAGGAAAAGGAAAGTAAACTGAAGGAAAGATCAGAAAGTAAAGAAAAGTAAAGACGAGAAAAAACAATTAATGAATATACAAATGAGAAACGTGAAGATCTTAAAGACCAAGAAAAGAAACAGAAAAGAAAACATAGATAAAATAAGTCATCAGAAAATCAACAACTAGAAAAGGAAAGAAAGAACCAGAACATATCAGAAAAGTAAAGAAAAGAGGGAAAGATGAGAGAAATAAAGGGAGATCATCAAAAAAGTAAACGACATAAAGACACAAAAAGAAAAGAACAAATCAGACAAGTAAACAAGAGACAAGAACAAAAAGGCAAGATCACAGCTCTCGTGGCAGGGGCAGAATTTAGTGACCTTGGAAGTTCCATTTTTGGAGGAAGTCTCGCAGGGTATGCGCTTTTTGAGAAGCAGCAGAGCACGAAAAGTTTGGTTTCTCAAAAGCGCGAAAGGCAAGCTCAACGGACCGTCCGCACACTAAAGACTATAAACAACGTTTCATTCGTTTTGCTGTCAGGTGTTGTGGTGTTTTGCATCACAAGGTTGCTCCGCGCTTTATAGTGGATGTTTGATGCAATTAGCTGTCATTGCATCTCCTCCAGATGAACTACATCACACAACCACATCACATCATCACATCACATCACAGGTGTGTTTTGCATCCCAGGGGCTGCTCTGCACCCTGTAGTGGAAGTTGCATGCGTTTTGCTGTGGTGTGGTGTTGGTGGTTTGGTGGTTCGATGGTTCGATTCTATTGGCGGTGGTGGCGGTTGCAAGAAACAAAAGGAAAATCAGCACCCTGACGGAGACAAAAACTGCATAGGCATAAACTTACAAAAGGTATTTTCCCACCTCAATCTTTTCCCCCTGGCTCGCCGGTGTACCAGTATTGGAATTTGCAGTGTCAATGACATCTTTGCGCGACGTGACGTTGTGGAGGCACTGCTGCCATTGCCCTTCCAGACAGGTCCGTCTGTGCGGCGGACAGATTTCTCGACCACACTTTGGATGGCGCCAGGCGACTGCCAGATGCATCGACCCTGGCCCATGTTGGGACCTGAGCCCCCCGAGACTTTGCATCCAAAAGGTTTCTGTGCTTTGATTGTTTTGGTTGCTACAACTGCTATGGCTATGTCGCACAGGCACGCGCAGCGGACACAGTGTACTGGGTGCCTTTGCCAAAATATGTTGTTGCAGATACACTCTGATTAGATTGGCCATGACTTTCTTTGCTTATAGCCTTTTCTTCAACATGTCCTCGTGTGTCCTTGCTGCTTGCTTTGAAGCAAGAGCTTGTTAGGCCGCTTCATGGCTTCTCCGTGGGCCAGAGCTGCGTGTTGTGACCGGGACCCAGACAGCGCAGCAACAGGCTGAAGAGACACAGAAGATGGGACTCAGGGTTTGTGGGGCAGGATCATGCACTCCAGGAGTGCAGATAAAGCGTCCTCGTGCACGAGCCAGCCCTATTCTGATGTAAGATGATGTAAGAGTATCGCATTGATGTGATGGTTCTGATATGGCTGTGCTTTTACCCAGAGTATGAAACATCGCCATTATTCAACGGTGGGATTCCGTCCATTCTTGTTCAATGATATCCTACTGTCAGCTTGGATGAGTCATCCCAGGACAGGACGATATACAATATTATGTTATGTGAACGGACATTTGCGAGATTTGTTGTGACATTGTTGTGGAATTGGAGTCTACGTTCCACTGAAACTCCGTCTTGGGGGGAAATAAAGATCAATTGATTATATGATTTCATCTTACTTGCTGTACTTCGTAGATTTGAAAGAGCACTTTTTCTGCATGGTCCTGATCTCTCCGAAAATACCTGAGTATTTGATTCCGACGAATTACAGCTGGTACCTGGTACATGCTGGTACGAGCTGGTTGTCATAAGGACATCGCGTAGCCCTTTCCTTTGTGAAACTGGGGAAGACTTGCTTGCCTACTATGAGTCGCTACCATTGGGTCGCAGGCTCTTGGATTGATACGGGTTTTAGTATGTTTTTACTTCGGCTTGGCACCAAAGTTAAGAAATTCTTTGAGGTGGTCAGTGGTCAGTGGGTTCCTAGAATCAATTTGTTTGTCAAGAAATTCTGTTTTTTTTTTTAGGTGGGAACCACCTCGACAATCCTCTTAAGTGGGCGTTCGAAAGCACCAATTACCCTTCACGGGCCACGGATGGCAATGATTGCCATGATCGATATTTGTATGCATGGGTTTGGCACCAGAAACAACTATTGAATACTATCCAATTTTAGAACTCATCTGAGGTAGGGGGTGTCTCAGTGAATCTAAAACACGGGTGATTTCAAAAGCATGTGTAGAAATACAAGTCTGTCGCTATCAAGCTGGCAAAAACTCTGCCAGTTGGACTCGCTCAAATTCAACTGTTTGATGGTTGAAACATATTGAAACTTCGGGAAGTTGCGTCAGGCTTGATGGCTTGTTTGGAGTTCTTCTGACCCTGGAGCTGCTCTCCTCTGCTAACATCCTCCGCCGGGACTGGAGTTTCTAGAACTCGAAACTGGCAATTCCAAGCTTTCTAAATTCTTTCGAGCTGTTTCAAGACTTGGGAATAGATGTTGATCAGCTCGTCCAAAGCAACCAGCAATGGGTTGATCTCCAAAATTGACTATGGTGAATCATGGTGCAACACAATGAATTTGCAGCAGAATTACTGTGATTGTAATGAATCACAATCACCCTGACTTGTGTTGTGCTCAAGTTTGCAGGAAAACTACCCACGTGCTCGTCGGTGCCTAGACGTTTACTGCGTAGCGCAGCCCCAAGTCGAACCGGGAGATGAACAATCGATTCACATTTTGAATGAGCTTTATTATGGTACCAGACCGAGCGTGTACTTCAAACATCTTCAAACGCTTCAGAAAACCCTAGCATCTCTTGACAGATTTCAAGATGTTTCAACGTGTTTGAAATCAATCATAGTTTCACTGTGTCAACATCTTTCAAGAGGCTTTCCATGCTTTTACCAACTTCCAGGCTGTTGGCATTGCTGGAGCCAAAGCCTCAAGCGCTCGGACGTTGAGATTTTGCTTTGTCGTTTTGCCACATACTCGTACGATTTGCTGTTCATGATATACATATATATGAACACGAAATGTGATGGAGAGAGGTCGTTACGATTTGTTATCTTATGTGCTTATTGGTTTAAAGGTTCCTCGGACGCTTCGACTTGTAATTTGTGACCGTCACTTCAAAAAACGGCTTTTGAGTGCCCTCACAAACCTCATGCTTCAGGTCGCCCCACAACATTTGTTCTACAGACTTCACTATTGGACTTGGGTTTGGAGCTTACAATCCGGAGTGCAGAGATCCTATTCCATGTTGCTGCGATCACCATGTGCCATTTGCTGGCAAGTGTGCGGCTTGTCAGTCAATGTTTTACCTTCTTGGTGTTGGCCGTGGAAAGAGTCGGCTGCATGAAAAAATTGTCAGTTTTCATGCCATGCTTGTAGATTCACATAGAGAACAAGTTCTACCATACTTTGCTGCCCTCATGTCAGACAACCAGCACGGCTTGAATGTGTTTGACATTGTGATCTTTTAGTATGGGTACATATGCTGTCATATGATGCCTTTTCTTCACAGCTTTCAAGACTTATCAGCTCTTGTTCTGAGGCTTATGAAACACAGAGAGCTGTCCGGGAGGCAGCCAGAAAGGGAAAGTGGTTGGGATTGGAAGTTTGAAATCAGAAGCCATAAATTGCAAATTACATCTGGCTGCGCATCGTGCTGCCTTTGTGAAGGTGAGCTTGCCAATGCCTTCTCCTTTTTCAACACAGGAGAGCGGAGAGGGTTACAGTAGTGATAGGATGGACTGGGACTAACAGGATTGCATAGGACTGGACAACATGTGATCATATTATGAGGTACCTGTCGCAAGTTTGAGTGTAGGGTATTGGTGCACAGCGAAGCAGCGACTTGTTGCTTTGGACGCAGAAGCTGGACAGGTCGGGCAGATCCTTGGCCAGGCAAGACAATTTCAGATCTGACACTTTTGCTGTGAGAAGGATTTGAATTGCGTATGTGCATATTTCTTTTTCATGTCGGGCTGATGATAGAGATAAAACATGACAAAACTATGTATCTATATATGGGTCACACCCCAAATGATGCATTCAAACATTAGGAAAGCCTCAGTAGTTTTACATGAGAGTCATGCGCAACAAGTACGTTCCGCAATCAAAGTGCAGGAAAACTTCCAACCATATGTTCTTCAGGACGGTGCTGAGGACTATGCCCATCCTTGCCCATACCATACCGTGAATGAACTTACTGCTGATATGCAAAGGATTATCAAGATTATTATGAGATTATCATATCCGAGAATTTGATGTCTTGTTTTGCACCAAAGTTCTATACAAATTGTTTTTGCCAGTTTCCCCCTTCTGTTGTCAGATTATTTTACATGCTATGAGAAAAACAGCATATACGCTAGATTCGTGTCACCCTATGCATCACTCAAGAGTTCAATTGCCAATTTTCATCGCTCCTCACATGTCTTGGGAGTTTTTGCTGAGCAAGCGAGGCCTGGGCAAGTCTGAGAGATGTGGCAGGTGTCCAAAGCTTACCTCACTGACTTGTCAAAGCGCCTGAGTCCGTCAAGTGAGTTGAAAACATCCAAAACATTTGACACGTGTGACACGTGCACCTCCGCCTGAGGCAGGGTCTTCTGACCTTAAAGTGCAAACATCCTCTACTGCTCCATGGGTGCCGCCTCAAGTTTTGTAAAATTTGAAGCGCTGTAGTGAAAGCATTCCATTTCAACGTTCATTGGCCGAGATTGTGGGCAGGCCTTGGTACTACTTCTTGCTTCGGCTGAACCTCAGAGCCGTTGCAGACAAGCAATGTATCATAGTGTATCCCATCCAAGATGAACACACATTGGCTTTGAGTATAACAATGTCTTGCAGACATCCGAGATGTGAGAAATAAGCATAGGACAACCCTTGTCCAAGTTGACCTGAAAAAAGTCATACCGGCCAAACAATTGAATCGGAAGGCAAAGAAAGGGAAGCAGGAGCGCATCCAAGATTTACAATGTACAAAATTGTGTGAAGATTTGAACAACCGAAGAACAAAAACAAATCAAGAGGACCCAACAGGAAAGAGAGGGAGCCCAGCCAAGCACGCAAAGTATTCACGTATTCATGACATCCACATAGCACCAAATCTTTTGCGCAGACTAAAAGTTTCATTCACGTTTCCATTGGGCTCTCGGGGCATTTCTGCCTTCCAAAATAAGAAACTTTACCAGTGTGAGCAAGACTTGCAAAGCAAGCGCCCGTGCAATTGCAGCAAGGTAGGTGGAGTTTGGTGGCTTGGAGAAGACTGTGCTAGAGAGATTTGGGTCAGCGGGCACAGATTTGAAGCGTGTGTTTGACGGCGGAGCGAGACAGGTCTATGAGCAAGACTATTTAAGTACTCCAAAAATAGAATCCAGCCAGATTTTGGTCAGGTCTCTTCTTGCCAGCGGGTGAAGGAGGGGCGTGGACCTCAGGTTCTCTGTTCTTCTAGCCTGCAAAAAAACACCGATGCGAACAGAAGACAAACAGAAATCTGATATATGGCCTTTTGAAAACTTCGAGGATCTACTTCTGAGTTTCTTTTTGTGTCCAGATGCTGGCAGCTGTCAACGCGTGTGTAGCAGAGGCTATATGGCCTGTTTGGCCTATCGGCATTGTGGATCAATTCGGACTCACTGTTCTCATCTTAGGCTTTCCGCTTCCGGTTGATGTTGCTCTGATTCGCCTTTGACTCTATATGATATATTGTAAACATGCAACATGCATATGGCATATGTATTTGCAATTTTCGGTCTCTGTCCAGCAAGGTCCACGAGGCGATCGGACAGGAATCTTCAAGACCGCCAACAGTGAAGTGCAGAATGCTTTGGGAGCCAAGGTGAAAGCAGAAAGCATTGTACATATCTGAAGGACAGTCTGCCAATTTCTCACTCATAATAGACATTTGATACATCTACGCCAAGGAGACTGGTGGACAGATTGTGTTTAGATATATGATATATGTTTCATTATATTTCTGTAATATCACGATAATATCTAGTACCTGATTTGAGATCCAAGAGCTGTTGCTGCAGACTGTTCTGTTGTTGCTTTCTCATGTACACGGGGCTGTCGTGCCACGTGTGCCTGGAGATAGATAGGTGAATCCAAGCTTTGGAGTAAGCTGGTACTGAAGGTCGTTATTTCAGCAAGCTGTCAGAGCCAAAAAATCAGCTTGCTGAATCGACACCAACCTTCCGGGCCGATCCCAAAGACACGAAACGGCCGTGCACCTTCTGTGGTGCCAGTGTATGTTGAATGAAATTTGCCAGCTATTTCGTAGATGCAATCAAAAATCAAAATTGATGCTATGCTTGTATGTCCTTGTGATGTCCTGCGCAGATTTGTGTTTGCCCCTTTTGGTGGCTTGACTTCAGTGACCATTGAGGAGGAGGACCCAAACTCAAGCCGTAGTTGTTCACATTTGAATGATTGAGTATCATTCAGTATCCATAGTACCTGTACCATGGATGGCCACAGGTATCCATCATAGGGATTGAACTTGCAAGATGTTGCAATTTTCTGAGATCCACAACCAGGAGGAGAACGCCCGGCCAGTCTCTGTGTCTGGCCAGGCCAAGCACGTTCAGAACCGTGCAGTTCAGCATCTGGCTCACATGTTCACACATTTTGTTGAGGTGGCATCTTCGGGTCGTCTTGCCTACGTCAAGCTCCGCAATAGCCAAGCTATGGACAAGGTGTGAAGATGTGTGAAGCACGGGTTCAAAATGTTCAAACTTATTTCAGAGTTCAAAAGCTTGTGCTTTGTTTTCACAGAATGCTTTGGTGTAGTGTCTTACAAATAACTTTGCTGAAGCAGGCAGTGGCAAATCTGCATCAAACAAAAGTTGGTGATGGCGACCTTGTCGAGGACCACTGAGATTGCCTTTGAATTTGAAAATGAAAGGTTTGCATGCTTGAGATTCTCAGGAGTGCGTTGTGGCTTGCCACAGATGGCACAGCACCGCCTGGTCCGTGAGTTTCTCAGCTACCCACAGCTCTGCACAACAATCTGACACAAAGTGAGGTGTCTGCTTCAACGTGCTTAACCAATAGTTATAGTATGTCATGTCATAGTATTGTCTATTGTTTGTTACTTCTATATCTACCGATAATTGGACACATTCTCGCGACTTGACATCATACATTTCATGCACAAATAGCTCATTTTTCGGAGAATCTGAGGACGGCAATTTCCACATCAACATTTTCATTGACCAGCTTGCTTTGAATCGCAGACCGCTTGAGGTGGGGGTTCAAGTTGTCGGAGCAGGATTTCTAACTTGCAACTTAGTCATTCCTTCTTGTACAATTTCATACGTCTTCGTGGTACACGTCGGTTACTTTTTTCGAGGTAATTACATTCCATTCCAGTCATGATTATAAAACATGTCCGCATAGTCCTGCGATTACAATTTGGATCAATTTGGTGGAAATTGGACTTTAACCCTTTCGGGGTGTTGAAAAGGAAAGCGCGTGTCAACATATAGAGATGGCAACTCCAGGTCCCTATAATATTTCATTCATTTTCAAGTGAAGTGTGTTACTCACGTTGCAAATTCCAATTAGGGAACCCTGGCTTTAGGGCCGTGAAACGGTGGAGAGACACATGACATGGTACGACATGCGCAACCTAGGAGGGCTCCACACTTGACATGGTACATTCACACAGTATGGTAGAGATTTCGCTCGCATTCAATTGCAAATCATGGTCTTGGACACTTTGAACTTGCATGTCATTCCACATTATGTTTGTTAATCTCTGTGCGGCAATGTTGGCAGGGTTTGACCATTTGTTTTGGCCATCCAGGCCAGCCCTGGGCCAGAAGACCGAGAGCTGTACGCAAGGGACCCAACCCGAATTTGAACAGATCGTGATTTTGAATTTGTGCCATGCTGCACCAGCAAGGGATACAAAAGCATGTGAAGACATGCGAGAGGGAAAGAGATGAAGAGTGAAGAGTATTTGGTAGTGTCAGTTTCAATTGCCTAGGCATGCCTAGGCTATAAGGCAACTTTCTTGCTTCGGCCATGTCCAAGGTACGCAATCTGCCTTTGCCGGAGTGCCCATTGGAGTTCCTGTCATTTGCAACGGCACATGGCATCCATGCTGCCAGAGCTGCCAGATGTAAGAGGCTTTCTTTTGTGCTCAGAAACTTTGAACCCAGGCATGACATGTCCCGGCAGCAGCTTCAGGAGTACTTTCAGGTGAGGGAGTGAGAATGAGATACACAGGAGAATCCTGTCATGGGAACCTCTGCGGCTGCAATATTCAAACATAGCCTTTGAGTGGGACCCGCCAGACTAGAAGGTGGGGATGGCAGCGTTTGTAGGACTTCTTCTTTACATTCATATCTCTTGTATATACCTCTTCAACAGTTCAACGAATCTGGTGTTGCGGTCCCAGCCCTCCGCCTCATCCCTCGGCAAGAATGTCGTCATGTCATACCGCCCCAGTTTGTGAAAGAAGAGACTCAGGAAGCACAGCTTGGTACTCTCAGGTGGATGCACACCATGTCCCCGGAATAGAACATGACTGAATATGACTGACTGAACAACATCTTTATGTACACTTGAGTCAAGGGCCGAGTTTGTTCATGGGCATTTACAGTATTTTATAGTCCGTGGATTATGCTATGTATTGTCATTTTCCTTTCCTGTTTGCCTACAATAAATGCTCCGCTGACGAAGTGCATAATCCAAGTGGAGCGCGTGTGGAGGGCTTCGGAGAAGTTGATGACTTGCACCTGATCCTGGATACCCTCTCGTTGGAGCAGACGAATGAGGGGTGCCGATCGCATTTCAACCAACAAGGATGTTTAAAAGTTTGCATGCATGTACGGGGCAGTTGATGATGCTTTGACTAGCAGCAAACATGAGCGTAAACATGCACAAACCATCCAATCCAGAGGGCTTTTGGCTGGATGCATGATGGTTCGGCCAGGTATGTCCGCTTCAAAGATCATCGGGATGCCTTGCGCTGTATTGAGGCTTTGACTCCGAGTGATCCTGAGGAGGCGAACTGGATGTGAGGTTGTGAGGATATGCTCATTTTGTTGCTGCTTCGCTTCAGTCATATCATGTCAAAATATGTAAGGTGCACCGACTTGAGGGCCCATGAAAAAGATCATAAAGCAGCTCCAAAGTAGAACTTTAGATCTTTCCATTCGCCCAGCTGGCTACTATAGATTCCGTTACTGGTGGCATTTTGCAACCTTTTTTCTTCCCCTGTCCTTTCTTCTAGCTATACATACATTTGATCAATGTATGTAAATGGTAGATGACACCTTTTTTGGACAAGCATAGCTGTGATGCCTGGGATTTCATGTCGTGCAAGGCAGATCCAACAGATTTGGCAGGTTCATGGTCCGAGCTTGTCCTGGCATGTTTATCAGACGCTTGCTAAGCCTGTTGGGCTTTCTGCGTAGAAACCATACACTGGTCACTAATCACACTTGGAATATCTTGGAATAATACATGTATAACGATTAATAGCATTGTCAGGGGACTCATGCTGAAGTATCTATGTGACTCAAGCTCCAGGAACGTTATGCAAACATTGGAACGGGGGATTTTGGGGTGGTCCTTAATCGGGAGACTCGCTGACTAGCGGGAGTTTTCTCAAAGCTCGGAAAATCTGTGTTACTAGTGTAGGCAAGTCCGAGTAAACTGTGAACTGTTCTCCTACTGTAATACTTGATATTTCTGACCAAAGCCAAGAGGAAAGAAGCGGCACTGCGCTTTGACAGGTCTGAGCGTGTGCTGCAGAGGAAGAACAATTGTTACAGGCGACATGGGATTTTGAAAGGGGCAAAGCAATGAATGAGGGAGAATAAGATATGATACGATATGCGATAGTGAAATGATAGTGGAGCTTGAGCATTTCTTTCGTCGGGCCTTGAGGTTCAACCTAGTGGCTGAACTGGTCGTGACCTGAGGTAAAGGGATCGGCCAACTTGCCATGCCTACCTAGTCTAAACTTGAATTAAGGAATTCATGTTCCAATTCGCTACAGTAGTGCTGGCTCTTGCTCTAATCTTTGCAGCAGCTGGATAGAAACAAAATTCATTAACATTCATAAACTGTTTTGCACTGCTTTTGGACCGAAATCAATCCAGTCGTCACATGTCCTGATCTGAGCGTTGGCTTGCTATTCTTGATTGGGCACCTCGCTCGCAAAGCATGAAGCTAATAAGCAACTCATCCTCATCCTGTCACATTCATGTGTTCTACAAGTTCACATAAGTTCGCTAGGATGAGCAAGAGCAGCAACATTCATTGGGGAGAGACACATGTTGAAAACTGTTGAAATCTCAACTTTGTGGCAACATTCTGGAATTGGCCTCCCAGGGTCTCTTCTGGATAGAGTGCATTTCCGTATTTTCGGAGGATATTTCCTGAATATGCGGAAACCATAAGCCTCAAACATGCTTAAGCTATGCACATTAGATTGCATTGGTGGGACAAGATGTGACAAAACTGCAGATCTTTTGTCACTACTTTTGGACTCGACCGAGTGTGTGATGTTTCGATCAACTTTTAGGTTGGGGCTGACGGATCTGGTTTGGAAAAACTCAAGGCCGAGGCAAACTTGAAGGCGGGATTTGCCAAATTCTCAACGTCGATTTTTTCAGCTTCTTTTCTGTCTGACTTCCAGAGCGATCAGGGTCTATGGATCCTGGGCGAGACCTTGCAACTGAAGGATCCGACCGACTCTTTCCACATTCTTTTTTTGCGTGCATTTTGACCTTTGCTAGGAGGAGACTTTTCACTTTAAGATGAAGATTATGATGCAAAAGCTACAAACACACACTGGGTTTTAGATGTAGAACCGGGGCTGTGGCTTGTTTGGCGTCAAGTAAATTGTGCTTCTTAAGCTAGTCACTTCAGGCTGGTGACAGGCCCAAACTGAGGATCTCAAGTGCATAAGTCATACGGGCCATGGCACACTAACATGTTTTTTTCTTAAAGATCGAATTCTCAACTGATAGTAAGCCAGGTACCATTGTGGTACCCAATTCACATTTTTTGAATTGGATCTATTGAAATCACTACTGTAAAGACGTCAGATCGACTCTATGTGGCAGAGCACATCTTCTACCATTGTGGAACTTCCACAGACCCACACCAATAAATCGTGAGACATCCAGAGTGCCCTCAAAAACCAGGACAGAACCGCTCCCAGAGCAGCTGGCAGGCCTATGACTCAGCACTTGATTTGGCCATCAAAAGCACCATCGAAAGAGAAAATTCTTGGCGTGGTGGTTGGCCAGGGTTCCTAACGAGTACAGAACAAGCAAGAGAAAGCAAAAAGAACATGATATGCTCTCTTTGCGGCCAGCAATTTGGTTGCCAGGCAGCTTCACTTCGTTGGACGCTGCACTGAAGAGGCCAATGCCAGCAGCTCAGAGGGTTGCCACCTGTCTGCTGAAGCTTTGAGTATCTTTGAGTGTTTTTCTCACTCAGAGACACATGATATTGATGATATTGTCAGTCAAAGCCACAAAACGAGCTAACATCATCTCACACGGCCTCTCTCGGCCATCGGCCTCTGTGTATTTTAGAGGTAGCCTTGCTGCAATCACCAGTTCGGATCCTTCGGATTGAGGTCCGCCTGTTCCGTGACTTGCTTGAACGAGAGCTGGAGGCATGCGGCATAAACCATGGCGATACGGTGGTGTTTGGCTAGAATGGAGCATTAAACCATGGAATGAACCTTGAAAGGCGGAAGTAAAGATTCGGTCCTTGCTCCGTTGGAACCATGTTAGCGATAGACGCTCCATGTCCGGCGCAGATGATAGGTCATCCACAGAAAGATCACCTCCCGATTGGAGAAGCGCAAACAGAAGGTACGCGTAGCCTTCTGACGCCTGGACTCATTGTTTCAAAGTGGGTATACTCACACAGCTGGAGTGTCCTTGCGCTTGCTCTGCTGTGTATTGTAAGAGATTGAAATAACCAGCATGTGCATAAAGCAGTTTCGCTGTACAAGTAGAAGGCTCAGTAGGATTGCAGAGACGTGGCCCCAGCCATGTAGGACACTGGTGCTCAGACCGTCAAACAACGAGACTACCTGAATCCCACAATCCTCAATTGTGTTTCACCAAACAACTATTATTTGAATCTATTGTTCAAGTACTGTACTTGAACTCAAAGAAAGCAGAGTCAGAACATTCCCAAAGCAAGACAGACTCTCAATTGAAGGTTCTCAGGATTTGCGGAGCTGTGTTTTTTCTTGGTATTCCACATGTGGAATGTGCATGAATGTGCATTAACGGCACATATGAAATGTCCAGTTCAGCAGAAGTCTGGTATTGCAGTACACGCTCTGATGGGAAGGTGTCAGTGAGGCAACTATTAGAGGTTAGATATTCATGTCTTTTTCATTCTTTTTCGAGAAGCGGCACCTATGAATGACTAGCTTTCGCCCAAGCATAACACAGATTTGAGTCCGGCAAACCCATCCCGAAGTTTCACAACTTGGCCACTTGAATCCACTTGACAGGATGGTCAGAATGGTGCCAATGGTCAGGACTGGAGCAAAACAAGCTGAATCCTGAAACTCACCTCTTGTCCCTACATTTCCAATCTGGGATTTTGCAGGAGCATTTAGTACAAGGGGCTTGGTCACCGCCCGCGCAGCCTCCATCCCTTTGGGGTTGATGCCTGAAAAAGACCATTCATGGACGCAGTTGGACACAGAATCAGTGCAGAATGAGCATAAAATCCTGGAATCAATTTTGATTTTGAGGCAATCCACCACCCAATGGTTACGATGGATATCAGGTGAGCATGGGGATGGAGTCTGGCAGCAGAAGCTTACTTACACTGCTGGTGTCTATCACAAATCTCTTTATAGAGTACATAATCGACATAATGTTCTAATGTATCTGTCCATACATTGAGTTGGCAGGCTTGGGTGTGTATGTATCATCTGTAGTTGGGGTTCTATGTGCCTTTTGGCTCAAGTACCTTGATCCAAAAAGGCTCATAGATTTTTGTTGTGATGAGTGTCAGGAGGGCTGTCCGTGGGGTGACGACGGCAGTCCACACTGACACTCAGATCCTACATAGCGCAGCAGTGGTGGACTTCATTGGCTGGGTTCGTACCTTGGTGGAGAATGGCCATTTGGAGGATGCCGCTGAGCTTTGGGACAGTGTGGCGGAGGTGGTGCACATGCCTGTCCCAGAATCACCACTTAGGGAGTTCGCCTCCCTGCCACCCATGCGGCGGATTCCATGCTGTGTGGAGGATTGCACCCGCTGCCGCGACCAACGCGGAAGGTTCCGCTTTCCGTGGCTGGGGGTGTGGTCACGCGGCTCCTTGGTGGTGCAACCGGGCATGTCGCCCTCAGATGCCTGGATGGCCCTTGGAGAGAGGCAGGAGCTCATGGACATCATGCTGGTGGAGGTCTATGCTTCGGGCTTCTACCTCCGAGATCTTATGCCGGTGGCGTGGGATGGGATGGTGTCCCGGGCTGTGGAAGCACCTGGCTGTGCCCGTGTCAGCACGGTCTTCCGCATGTTCCGTCACTGGCAGTTGGGGCACGAGCTCTGGAGGGACCCAGCAGTATCTATGGCGACACGAGCTGAATCCCGGGGGGCGGGCTCAAAGGGCTATGGCGGAGTGGTTGCAGTTCGTTGTGGACTACCCGGATTTGCACATTCCAGCTTCGTGTGCCCTATGTGGATCCCTCACCCGCCATCTATGCGTGGGGTGCTTGGTTTCTTTCTGCCCTACGTGCACGTTGGACCGCGCCGACCCCCTTTGCTGTGCGGAGGCCCTGGCATCGGGCGATATGCGGCTGGAAATGCCAGCGCTTCGGTTTGGTGAGAACACTGGCCGCATCATCCAGCACTTGGTCCGCCAGAACATGCCATTGGTCCAAAGGAGGCCCTGAAGGACGGGGCCTTTGGGGCCTATTGGCAGCTGGGGTGGTGGTGCAATCCTGGCATCACAGCACGCCTCAGTATGGAGACTCAGGATGGCTCGGGCGGGCATTGGCCGGCCTGTGAAGCAGTCGACTCTGGTTGAAGCGGGGCGAGTTGCAGCCTGGCGTGATGAGAATGGCCTGCAGGACGATGGCGATTTCGCTTTTCGCTTCAGCAGCTGGGAGCAGGCAGTATCCGGTCTGGGAGCCCTTCGCCCTGGCGGAGAGTTGACTCCGTCATTGAGGGCTGACTGGGAAGCTTCGTGCCGGAGGTTGGCACAAGCTATGGTTACGGCGTCAGAGCCTGTCACCATATCCAATGCTCTGATGACGGTGTCTGAGCTGGAGATGTGGATGCAGACGAGGCAGCGTAGTTTGGTGCCTGGGCTGATCGACCTGGACAATTTTGTCCATCAAGGCACCCCTGCACCGACGAGATCTTTGAACGCCCTCCGTTGGCTGTCAAAGCTGTGGTGGTGGGCCCACCTATGCTGGGCTACTTGGAGGAACAGATTGAAGGCCTTTTCAAAGCCGGTGATCAGGCCTGGTCCGCGTTGCTGGGCATTGGCTGGTCGCGGTGGGAGTCTTGCGCTACAAGCATATCAGCAGGTCTCGCTTTCCACCTTTCACGCACACTGCCCACGTGGAAAACAACGGCGTCTCCGGGGAGGCTTCGATTTCTGCATTCCAGCAACCTTCACTTCAGGTTGGAACTGGACTGGTCCGTGGCTGGAGCTTTGGAAGGAGCTTCCTGTGGAGAAGAAGGGGCGTTGCGGCCTTTGCTTCGATTCCCATGGGGTGGCATGGGATTTGACGGAGGTTCACCAGCAAGCCCGCCTATGCTTCCGCAATCAGGTCGAGACGCCAGAGCTGATGACATCCTATAGTTGGAGGAGGCTTATGCCGACAGTGGGGCATCTCCTCCAATTCCAACCGGCTTCTTTGGCGGCGCTGGGAGATTGGCAGGAGAAGAAGGATGAAGAACCCTCCACGAAGATGGCTCTCCGGTATAGCAGCGCCAGGTATCAGGAGAGTACCCGGGTGAAACACCTTACCCTGTCGGCGCTCTCCCAGCTTCAGGGTTTTGAAGCTTGGGAGATGATTTGCCCAGAGAATGTGGAGGAGGCCAAGCACCATGCCGAGCGTGCTGTGAATCAGGCTCTTCATCGAGACGGACACTTGGTGTGGTCCACGCCCATCACTGCATCTGAGGTGGCGGTGCGGTTTGCATTGACCACTAGGATGAAGGAGAGAGCTGCGGCATTGAGGCGAGAGTCCAGGCACACTAGGGCGGTGCGGTCTATGCCGGATGTGGTCAATGGGCGGCAGATGTCCAGCTTCCTCCGAAGAAGAGTGTGGTGCGATGCACCGCTGTGGGGTGCTCCTTCGCACTGGCCGTGTGTGCGGGGGCCGGCACCCGGGTCTTCGTTGCTACGACAAGCGTGCCATCCTGGTGGAGAATGGCAGTGCAGCATTGTCAATCCAGCCTATCCGGAAGAGGCCGGCCGAGCCAAAGGAGGAGCCACCTCCTAAAGCCAAGGCCAAACCCAAGAAGAAGGCCAGACCAGCTCTGCCAACACCAGAGGTGGGGCGACCACCTTCGGCAGCGGCAAGGAGTTCCAGCAGCCCAGCAGCCCCTTTGCCTGTGGTTCAGGCTCCGGTGGTGGATGAGTCGGGGAGAACCTCTTTGATCGCTGGGCCACCATCGGTTCTCGCACAGCCCAGCGTCCTACCTTGGGCCAGCGAGGCGGCAAGGTATGGCTGTCTGGTTTGCCTACGGAGGCCAACAAGGACCGCTTCCCAGTCGTTCATTTGCAGATTTGTTGCTATGCAGACGAGGTGGGGAAGAAAGGGGGTGTGCAGCTCCCCAACACGCTGCTGCGATCTGTCACCCCGTCTTGGGTGCGAGGTCGGTCCGATCAATGGCGGCTGACATGGCCGCTCCTGCGCGACACTTTCTACGCAGGTGAATCAATCTTGATTCACTGTGTTGCAGGACGCCACCGTGCTGCAGCGGTAGGCACCCTGGCCAGGGCCCTTTTGGCACAGGAAACCATTGCCGAAAGTGACACTTGGATACGAGCTCGCCGGAGCTCGAGAAAGTCGTCAACCAGAACAACGTTGGCGAGTGGCTCCAGGAGATGCGGCGGCAATCAGTGCTGAGTGACCCACTGCCTCCCATCACTGGCTTCTGCTCTACGGCTCGGAGTCATTGCCATCTTCAGACTGGTGAAGGGGTGCCGCTGTGCAGTCACAAACAGTCGGCGAAGCATGCAGCAGATCGTTTGCAAGGGCCTATCACCGCCACCCGCGTGGAGGAGGCTCGATCTTAGTCGAGGCCGCTATGTGGAGCCTGCGTGGGCAAAGCCCTGGCAGCTGAAGTTGGAGCGTTTCTGACTTGTCGACCCGCGTGAAAAACAGGGGCTGAGGTGACAGCTCGTGGACTGGGGCGGGCGACCTTCATGGGGGGCTGACGCAGTGGGTCTAATACCTCGTGTTTTCCAGGTATTTCTTTTAGGGTTCATGTTGGAGGCCTCCTGGGTTTATGCTCAAGTTGCCCCTGGATTTGACCAGGGGAGGAGTGGGGAGGCCGAGTGACGGCCGACAGTGTCCGGAGTGCCGCACGGTCAAACAATCCTTCTGGCGTCGCTACAAGCTTAGGTTTCCGGCCGAGGTCCACCCGGCAGACGCCACAGTGTCGCGTGTCTCCAGAGAAATGGGGAAGCGCATGCTTTGTGTGTATAATGTTTGGAAAGTCAAGTCTCTTCAGTTCCAGCTCCACACAACACAACGCAAACGCAAGCTTGCTGATGGGCTCTACATGGATGACCAAGAAGAGGACGAATCCACCGGGCAGGATGCAGATAGCTACCTGGATCGACTGCGCACTCTCATGCTCGCCTATGCCCTGGCAGGTTCCCAGCCCCTGGCAGGTGCTCCGACTACTGTGGAAGATTTGGGTGCTGATTCCACGAGTTACGTGGCAGCTCCCTTGGACATCATGCTGGCTTACTATCTACGAGCAAAGCGCACCACTATGCAAGTTGCTCTTGGACGAAGGCTTCAGTGGCTCCAGGCCCGCGACGCAGAGGAGCGAGCTGAATGGGTGACTCGTTATAGAGAGAGCACCCTTCCTTTGGGCCAGATTGTGAAGGAGGTTTTTGCGGCTCGGGACGCACATTGGTTGCCTATGGCTTCTCCTACTTCGGCTGCTGCAACGGGGGGGAGTGCCCCCGCATCGAAAGCTGGGGTGACCAGCCAGTTCGCCTTGGGCAAACCCATCAATGGTCGTAAAGTGGTAGAGTGATGAAGGATGGTAAGCATGGCCAGTGTAAGCAGAAGTCACCCTGTCCTGCAGGTCGCCACCGCTGTGGGTTGGTGGTACGAGGTGAGCGTACTTGTGGTTCACCAACACGGCAGAGGGTTATGCACGAACAGCTGACAGATGTTGACTTCATTGCGGCGGCATTTGACTGCTCAACTAAGAGCCGGGCTCGGGAGATCCCGAGGAAATTCGAGGACGCAGACCAGCTCCTCAACCTCTTCGATCAGAATCTTTCCCTGATGGCTTACCTAACTTATCCGCACGGGATCAGCTCCGGGTGGAGAAGGACAATGCAGCCAGTTCCTTTATCTTACACGAGATAGACCGGCTTGAGCGATCAGGTGGTGCTGCTGTTCGGGAGAATCCCTATCATAGTTTGCATTGGCATGTCCAGCAGGAGGTCGATATGTGGGCCACTGGTCGCTGGAAGGATAAGCAATACGCATCATGCGTCTTTGCTGGTGCACGGTGCAAGCAACAACGCCTCAGGCACAATCTTGATGAGATCGACTCCTGGCCCATCCCAGCATGCCACCACACCCATGCAGCCAATGAGTGGGAGGCTTGGATGCGCAACGGGGTGCGGGTGTATCCATCGGCAGAGGAGGCCGAATATACGGCGCCGCTGTCCTTTGCGATTGCGGTCGCAGCATCGTGGTGGGCATGTCGTATATGAGGAGGGCGACTCTCCGGCGGGTGCCTCGGGCCCCAGCCGTGGAATGTGTTGGCCGCCGGGAGCACTGGCTGGATTTGGGCCCCCGGTCTATGCGTTCCTGGGCGATGGCCCCCTTGGCCATTACTCTAGGTCTGGAACCTCTTGACCCAGCTGAGCGGAAGAGGGTGCCTCGGAGAGTCCGGGTGACGGACGTCCTTTCATCGGAAGGAGTACTCCCTCAGGGCACGATTTATGTGGGTCGGGGGCACCACTCCCATCGGTTGCCAACAACCAAGTGGAAATCTCCCTGGACACCTTGGACATGATTGTTCCCATGATGAATGGCTGATTCTCTATGTCGACCACATTTGTCACGGGAGTCTTTTGGGACCAGCTCCACGAGCTCCAAGGTCAGGATTTGGCCTGTGACTGCGTCTGGCAGGACCTCTGTGAGGCAGATATGCTAGCAGGTCTGGTATTCGAGGCGTCGACACCAGGGGCAGCTGAACTTCCATCGCAGGCCATTGGACGACAGTCCTCGGCGGCCTCATTCGTGAGGTGGTTTTTGCCTCAGCCTTGCATCAGGCCCGATCTTCCACACTCCCTCGCAACATTGTTTTGAAGTCCCAGGAGTCAGTTATTCTTTGCTTTCAGAAGTTGTTCCCCGCCGATTGGTTCATGGGATTCAGGTTCCCCATGATCGAGGATTTGATCAACCAACCACCATTCAATGACTTTCCACAATGAATGGCTCTCTGCACAGGATGTCCCATGGGATGAACCCTTGGGTCCTCAACATGCCCCTCGTTCAGTTCGCCTTGCACAAAGGATGACTGAAGCACAGCAGAGTGGGGCATTGTCTCATCGGGCGGCGTTACCGCCATTACTCCCTTTTGGCTTGGACGTGGATGAGCATTTTCGGCTTACTAGGCGCCGGGCAGCCCAGCCGCTGCCGACCGAAGGGGCGTCTGTTTTAGACCCTGACCTCCATTTTGCCGCTTGGCAAGGCAGTCGTCTTCGTGGCTCCCTAAGGCAGTATCGGCAGAAGGCAGTTGGTATGCTCTCTGAGCTTGCATCCAGATGGCGTGGGGTGACCACACATCTGCGGGATATTCAACCACCATCAGTAGCAGCGGTGACTGCCTCCCGTGATGTTGGCCTGGTTGCCCTGCTCATGGTGGTGCTCCAATGGCCTGATGTCACATACCCGCATGGGCTTATTCTGGGATTGCCGGCGGTGGGGTTTGCACCGTGCTATGGCATTTTCCCCGAGTTGGAGGTCCCTCGTACCACTTTTGAGGAAGTTCTTGGCAACTGGGAATTTGACAATGCCGTTATCTTGCAGAATCTGAGGGCCGGCAAAGATGATGAATTTCTCCTCCAGCAGTCTTTGGATGATGCGCAGCAAGGCTTCTGCACAGAGCCCATGAATAGGGCCCAGCTTTTGTGGGGGCACCTCATAGGCTCATCCCCCGCTGTGTTATCACTCAGTCTTCCGGCAAGCAGCGCATCATTGACGATGCTGCCAAGGGGGGGCAGAGTGACTCATCCTCCGATAGTAACAAGCTGGTTTTATGTTTTCCCTTGCAGCCTGCCCAGCATGCCCAGGCGCTGATGCACTATCTCTCCTCCGCCGAGCTTCTCCAGTGTTGGGAGGGGGACTCCCTGGAAAGCGGGGGTGAGGACTGGCCCAACGCCTACCGTCATAGCCCAATGGGGGTTAGAGAGTCCCACGGATGTGTGGTCACTTTCTGGCATCATGGTTGGGGCCAACCGGCCTTCCAGATCTATGCCGGACTCCTCTTTGGGCTCCCCTTGGCAGTGACCTCTTTCAATAGATATAGCAAGTTTGTGGAAGCCTGTGGCCGTAGACTTGGCTCAGTTTTGGTAAGCATGTACTTTGACGATGCGACAATCACAGATTGGGCCTCCAGTAAAGGCAGTGGTCAGTTCACATTTGGTCGTATCAATCAGCTCCTTGGCACTCCGTTTGCCGACGAGAAGAGGCAAGCTATGCAAGCTATGCAAGCTTCTTCCTGGGGTTGGAGCATGACTTTTCCTCTTGCTTGCTTACAGGTGTCGTTTCTTTTTGGGCCAAGGACAAATTGATTTCGAAGCTTTTGGGTATCATCCAGGAGGTTCACCGATCCTCTTCGCTCCCCCCAGGGGTGGCAGCCAAGCTCTATGGTCTGGCTAACTTCTTCGAACAAGGAGTGTTTGGTCGCATCGGTTGTGGTGGGCTCCACGCTATTAAGACCCGCCAGTATGAACGCACCTCTACACTGACTCCGGAGCTCATGTCTTGTTTTGCCATCTTGGAGGCGATTTGCTCTCGGAAGCCAAGACGTCTTTTTCCTATTCTTAATCTACCGCATCCAACGTTTTTGCGTTGCCTCTGATGCAGCCCTTGAACAGCCCCGCCAGGGCACCGGGGGATTCTTGATAGTCTGGTTCAACGAAGGCAAGGAAATGCGAGAGGCTTTCGTCTCCCTTATTCCCCAGGAGCTCTATGACATTTGGTCACCGGGTGATCGTAAGATTGCCCAACTCGAGCTAGTTCAGGTTTTGTACGCACTTGTGTCTCGACCATCCTTCTTCCGGGGGCGACGCGGGATTTGGATGCTAGACAACACAGCAGCAGTGATGAGTTTAATTCGCGGCAGATCTGACTCTAGTGATCTGGAGTTGCTGTCTCACATGATTCACACCGCTCTTTTTGCCCTTAGAGTTTGGATCTACTGGGAGTGGGTACCCAGTAAGAGTAACTGGTCTGACGCCATTAGTCGACTTGGGGAGAAAGACCCCTGGTTTCAGGCTAATCAGTTCTCTCTTCATTACGCAAGCCTCCCTCTTTTTCTTTGGTTGCTACCTTTCCGAGGCCTTATCCTTCTTTTCGAGTTCTTGTAAGTGCTTTGGGGATAGTGCATTGGGTGGAAAACCAGCAGAGCTGGGGTTGTCTACCCATCTGTTGCCTGGAGTTGAACAGGCTCACACAGATGATGGTACCAGCTCATCTGAGCTATCCAAAGCATTACCCTGTAAGTGATACAGGTCGCACTCGAACATGGTTAAGCGCCGAAGGAGAAAAAGTGGTGTGAAAGAAAGAGGGAGCATGCTCACTCATAAGTTTCTAGGGGGGTCCCCTACTAGCAGATGTGTCCATACATTGAGTTGGCAGGCTTGGGTGTGTATGTATCATCTGTAGTTGGGGTTCTATGTGCCTTTTGGCTCAAGTACCTTGATCCAAAAAGGCTCATAGATTTTTGTTCCCTCCCATCCCTCCCATGTCTTGGTCCAAGGGTACCCGTGGTTTCCCCTTGTTCCTATTTCTTTCTTTTGGGAGTTGCCTGTTGGCATAGGTACCGTTGGTGGGGTGGAAAACCAGCAGAGCTGGGGTTGTCTACCCATCTGTTGCCTGGAGTTGAACAGGCTCACACAGATGATGGTACCAGCTCATCTGAGCTATCCAAAGCATTACCC
>DF243518.1:0-38583 GCA_000507305.1 Breviolum minutum Mf 1.05b.01 | reverse complement strand
AATTTGACGAGCTATTTTTTTCACATGGGTGGTTCAGCCACCAACTAGATTTGAATTTTGTTACAATCTAATCACAATCGTCCAAGCAATCTTCCAATTCTACCTTTGGGGTGGGATTTGTCCAAAGACACCCAACCAAAGCACCCCAGGCAAGCCTAGGTCGTGGTTTCACTCTGGTTTTAATTTGTTTCCCCAGGATCCTTGGAAGCATGATCGAATTGTTTCAAGGAAAAAACAAATCCATCATTGTTGACTTCTACTGGTTTATTTTAAGTAAGAGGAGGATAGAAAGTACCTCCTCTTATTTTTGAAACCAACCCTATGCTTTTGAAATTTCCTCCTATGCTTTTTTCAAAAAATAACTAGGTGGTGGTTTCAACTATTTTTTATGTTCACCCCGAACTTTGGGGAAGAGTTTCACCCATTTTGACGGTTCGCATATTTTTCAGATGGGTTGAAACTCAACCACCAAGCAGATAAGTATAGAGGATCATTGTTCCACCCAGTTTTGATCAATCCCATCCGTCATCGTTTCAAACACCCTGGTTGTTTTCTGGAAAACTGGAGGTCTGGAGCCGAAGCTCGTCAGGCTGGCATTCGGATCCGAACTGATGGGGGTTTCCTTGGGGAAATAGCCGAGCCTTAATAAGGCCTTATATAAGGGGATATAGAGGTGGTGAAGAATCATATTTAATGAATATATTTGGTATAGGGATTTAAAAGAGTCCCGTAGAAGGCAATATTTGTTCTTGGTATATGTAGATGTATATATACTGCCAAGTGCGTGATTATTTGCTACGTTCCATCTTTTACAAGAAGCTGAAAAGTCTGTTGATTCGGTGATTTTCGGGTAGATTTTTGGATGAAGTGTTTTTTTTGTAGCCTGTTTTTTCACACAACAATGGTGGGTGTTTTTACACGCTGTTTGGGGTGTGTGTTTTCTTGGTCGGTCGAAACGTGTCATTTTGGTTGAAATTGCTGAAGGGTTTCAGTTTTGGGTGATGGTGTAATTATATTTGTGGGGACCGGGCATTAGTGAATGTGATGACATTTTTGCCAATGAGCAGCAAGCATCTTGGATTACCCTCTAGTCATTGAAAAGGGGCCATTGGCAAATCTGTGAACTCTACTGCGAATTTCGCCCCCGTTGAATGTCCTGATGAACACGGGAAAGATGGCCAACGACGCCGCCGGATAGGAGTACAAAACCAGGTCTGAGGGCATAGCTGATTTGACAGCCCAGTGGGTTTGTCGTGCCATGCTAGATACCACGTCGGCATTGGAATCGACCTGGATGCCTTGCAACGTGAAATTGGCACGTGGGTGGTTTGTCGTGCCATGCTGCTGGATACCACGTCGGCATTGGAATCGAGGGTGGTTTGTCGTGCCATGCTGCTGGATACCACGTCGGCATTGGAATCGAGGGTGGTNGGTTTGTCGTGCCATGCTGCTGGAGTACCACGTCGGCATTGGAATCGAGGGTCGTTTGTCGTGCCATGCTGCTGGATACCACGTCGGCATTGGAATCGACCTGGATGCCTTGCAATGTGAAATTGGCACGTGGAACAAATGAGGTTTTTTTTTGGAATCGAAATGCTGGCTCAAAACTGATGCTAGCTTTTCGAAGAGACCGGCCCGCTGTGGCAGCTATAGTAGCTTTTGGAATTGCTGCCTGTGTGGCTAGCTACTGTTTGCGACGAGTTTGAGACTCCATGAAGGGAATAGGCTCCGAGAGAATCAGCTTCATGCTTAGATTCCCCAAGGTTGTTTGCTATCTTCAATGGCCTGCCCTTCGGTAAAATGATCAAATCTCTATGTTACTGATTGGGACCGAATATACTTCAATGGACTCCACTGTGAACCAATGGAAATGGGCAGGAACCCAATAGATCAATATTTCGGGCCATGTGTTTGGAACATTTCCGAAGCATCGAGAAGACCATCGCAAAAAGATCCGGTCGACCAAAGAAACTTAGCTCGTTCAAACTACATGGGTAGGTTGGTTCAAAGTGGGCGAAAGACAAGGACTACCCCTGATATATAAGTGGAATGAGAAAATCTGTACATAATTTTGGATTTGTTTGAGGTGATTTTTACTTTGAGCCATGGTAAATTTCCATCAATCCACCATTTGGGAGAATATCTTCTACTTTTTCCGAGCATTTTAAGCACATCCAAAGAATTGGATGATTATATGTACATTTAATTGATTTTTTTTATATGTATACATGTTTGAATATGTATTCCTGGATCTTCCAGATTTTTTAATAATGTGTGTTGTTTTTCCCTTTTGGTAGTTTTTTTGGGCACAAATATCTTGTGAGACACAAAAGGGAAGATCCGATATTCTATTCCCTTGGACCCCAACAAGCCATATAAACGTGAAGGTTTTAAGCTCTAAACATACCGGTCATAACCCTTAAAAAATGAAGGTTGTTGGTTTCCATGGCTATATCCCCAAGAATCCAAACCCATTCCTAGAATATGGTTGAGGGTTCCAATCCCATCCCCAGAGTAGGAATATAGAAGAAATCCCGTCCTTAGGACGTACCTGGTTTCTTAGGGTATTTATAAAATCGATATTTTTTTGAATATGGTAAAACTATAAGGACCAATCCACTGGCCACTTGAACATTGGTGAATTAGTTTTAGAGAAACCTACTTTCAAAATTGGTTGATTTTTTTGGGCTTGGTGAAGTATTCATACTAGGTTCTTCAAAGGTAGTTTAATCTCTATCTAGCTGGGTAGTGTAATTGCCTATATACAATAAAAAACCAGAGTTTTGGCAATTTTGGATATAATGTACCTAAACCCATCTGACCTGTTTGTTTTGGGGGGAGGGGTTGACCTTTCCCACCATTTTATGGCTAGGAAAATCCCTTCCAAAATATGGGGCGTCATTTGGGTTCCTACAATATGTATATATATATATATATCTATGTGTTGCCTAGTGGTCACATCACAGCTTTTCAACCTGAGATTTTGGGGAATGACAATTCAGGTCACGTCTTGAAGAAGCCGGATGTGTAAATGGAACTCTAAATCCAAGCAATTTTAGAAAGACGGAAATGGTGATGTCCAACCATTTTTCCATGGTAATGATTTGGTTTATCATCCAATTGATGGACCAACCATAAAAAATAGTCCTCGCCAAAAAACCACCCTTCAAACCCTCTTGGCCCAAAATCCACTTATGGCAGGGCCGTCGGCAAAATGCTGGGGAATTCCCAGAGCGGAGAGGGGTGAAACAGGGGATGACTCAAGATGACTGGGTGGTGGTTTCGAAGATGTCTAGATGTGTCCATGACATGTCCATGACGAAAGGGATTTCCCATGAACTGGGGACCAATCTTACTCTGGAGGGGTCTGGGGATTCTGTTTGGGTCTGGAATTTTGGCAAAAATGGTTCATAGAAGTTGGGACGTAACCCCAACATGTAACCCCAGGGCCCCATATTTGGGAATTTAGCGAATCAACAAAATAGTGCCTATCGTAGGTGGGATTACGATTGGGGGTTAGGAGAGTTTTTCCATGAATAGTTCAATTTGAGGAGCATCGAGCGTTCTTTACACGGGTGGAGGTTCACGACCATCAACTTGAAGTTCCACGAGATGATGGGCTGATGTTGGGTTTTCCTGGAAATGAAGATGTACCCTTCCTCCGATAAATCATGGAAGTGCCACAAAAATGGTTCCCAAAATATTATTTGTCTTTCATTTAGGGTAATTGTCCACTTCCATGATTATGGGAGAAAGAGTAAATGTGCAGATGATGGTAGATCTAGTCGAGATTTTTGAGTGGCATCAGATGTATGTAAGGGGCTATTATCCCTTTTCAATATACAACATATGTCATATAGATATATATATGTATAAAGTCAATAAGATTTAACCATATGCCATATGATACAGTTTTTGTTAATACTAGCTACAATATCAGAAGAAGCTCGGTCATTTATATAGTTTTCATAAAATAGGAAGACACCTGGAACCTGAAAAAATGGTTGGCTATCAATTGGATGATGGGAACCCCAATTTTTTACCATGGAAAAATGCTTGGAAATCACCATTTTTCCATCCATCCATGAACAAAAATGGTTGAAAATTGGAGTTCCAGGCAGGGATGAATTTCGGGATTGTTGGATTTACCCCGACCAACGTACCCCTATGGGAAATCCCTATATAGGCCCTATATAGTGGGTATATATTGGGTTTTAGTATTTCTGGGTGAAAAGATCCCCAAGAATCCCAAGATTAAACACCAGCTAAATACCTAGAAAAAAACCACCCGTCCTTGTCCCTTGAGTGCAGGACCTCTCATCAACACCATCAGCATAAACACTATAGAAAAGAGTCAACCTTTAGGTGGGTGTTTCCAAAAATAGGGATACCCCCAAATGGATGGTTTAGAATGGAAAACCCTATGGAAATAGATGATTTGGGGCTGTTTCCCTATTTTCGGAAACACTCAGGTGTTTTGGATGGGTCCCTTGAGAATTGTCAAACAAAGCGCTCTTGGCGCCACCTCTTCCTTAGACTCAAGGCTCAACGCTCTGAGTCTCCAGCAGGCTCTGATCTGCGGGGGTGGTTTTCGAGGGTGGACGTTGAGTGAAAAATTTCCTTATATTTGAGGGTGGACGTTGAGTGAAAAATTTCCTTATATTTGGTGGTTTCAAATCTCTTTTGATGTACAAGGTGGGCCCAAAAACCAGTTCTAGGTAGGGGTTACAACTAGTTACAACTCCACTTATAGCGGTTATAACCTCAGTTACCCTTTCTTAAGGCTGCTTTTTGACGGGCTATAATTCCATTTATAACTGGTAGAGGCCGACTGATCGTAGGGATTTTTCCCCCCAACACCTGGCAAAAAAAGTCAACATGGATCGGTCAATATACCAATGCATGGATACTATGGCTACCTGGGGTGGACCCATGGAAGCGATCATAGCTAGTTAGTAAGTTGGTTGATTTGTGCCCATTTAGGGGACGTAAATAACCTACTATTATAGGGGTGAAAGTCATAATCCATTTGCTAAGTACCTTTTCAGGACATCCCAACGTAGGGAATTCCCAACTCTAATCTGGTCTCCCAGCTATGGGAGACCACGAGGTGAGAAAAGCATCTCGTCTCATTTCTGTTGACCCAACGAGGAGTTTTCGCGATGGTGATCGTACGGGTTCACTCTGTTCCCAAATGATAAGATTGCCAAATCACAAGATTAGAAATCACGTATTAGTAGGCTAAAATGATTAACGATTTCAACTTTATACTCATGACGGATCCATGGGAGTGGTTTTATTACACACGGTGGTAAGTGCAATTTCTGGCTTTCTTCTTGCTTGCGATTGGTTTAACCTCAATCTGGTCCAGTTTGCATACGAGCATATACAAAACAAAGGGCATTCAGTGCTGACCCCTTTCGGAAACTACGTTTTTGTCAACGCTAAATTTCTGCAAGTGTTCGCAGCGCAGAATTACTACAGCGCGGAGTGGGAAAAGGAAAATTCTGCGTTTTACGACTTCATACGGAAGTGGACTAATTGCTTTCAATCTGTGGCAGTTGCATCACGAGAAAGAGCGCGAAGCGAAGCTATACTTCATTGCAAGCCGAACTTCATCCTGGCATGCGAAGTCTCGCGGGTGCTTTCTTTGAATCCTGAGCTCATCTTCAAAGACCCCACTTCGTTCCTGGCCAGCGCAAAGGAAAGTTCTGAGATCCAGTTTCTGCACATGTATTTGGGTCATTTGCGCCCGTTCCTTGAGTGCATCAGTGGGAAACTGCAATTAGATTCTTCATTGGACTTAGGTGGATGTGTAACGATTCAAAGAAAACAGCCTTTATCGAAATTGCATACCATGCATGGTACTCAGAGTGGTTTTTCCCTGAAGTTGAGCCGAATCCTGCGGCTTATTCTAGCTTTTTGAAAAAGGTAGTCAACCAGGCCAACAAAATTAAACCTTTGTCGTTATGCCCGGGAAAAAGTATACCTACATGAATGGTTGATGGTTGATTTTTATCGTACGTAGTAAAACATATACCATACATGGATCCTCTGGGAAAGCTACCAAATTATCCCTTAGTCTTCCCAAGATCCTTCAGTCATACAAGTTTGGAGGTGTCAGAAGATGATTGAAAGCTGAGGGTTACTGCAGTACTAGAACGCCTAGTAACTGGGAGATACAAGCCATATATTTGTTTTCCCATTTACTAACCTCAAGTAACATCGTTGGACTTCAATAATTCAGGTGTTCTAGGTTTATCCAAGTGGTGTTGATTGGGGTGTACATATGCCCCATAGCATCCATGTATGATCTATTTACCTACATTTAGTTGAATTGAAAAATCTAGGTAACTATACAATCGTCCCATGGATCCGGATCCGTCATGAGTACAGTCGTATGTTTGTAGGTTCTATGGGTTAAGGAAACTTATGTGACTTGAAGAACCTGGTTAGTGCCTCACCTACTTCACCCCGATCGTTATGTATAGTCGGGGCGGATCGTAGGGGGCCTACCTTGTGGGTGGTTGAAATCTTACCCATACCGCTCATAGCATCCATGTATGGTATATACACCTAGATTTGCTTGATTTTTAGGGTTTTCATGTAGGTAAATATACAATCGTCCCATGGATCCTATGGGTTATTTTCTATGCTTAACTTACTTCGCAACCACTCGCGGTGTGACCACAAGTCCATGGAAATTCCCAACTCTCCCAGACCTCGGTGTGACTACAACGGCAAAAGAGCAGTGTTCAAAACCCTGGTTGTTATACTTGGAGGATCATCCCAGGACTTGTAAGTGGTTAATAACCATGGTGATCGTTTTTGTCCCCTAAGGATCGGGTTGTGGGACCCCTTCCAAATGGCCTTTTTATGGCTTATACATGGCAGTTACTAACTATTTACTAACTGGGATGATCCTCCAAGTAGGGGATTCTACTGGTCAAATTAGCTCGCGACCTCACACGAGTTTTTGGGCCCCCCAAATGGTGGTGGTTGTTTGTAAGGGAAATGGGACCCCTTATTTGAGGGATTAAATATAGATTATAGATTGGTGAAATATTATAATTTGGCCAGATTATACTCGTACTACCCACTTATATAGGGATCATTATAAGTCATTTAAGGACTCTTATTAATCAACCTCAGTATAATGGAACGTCACAAGGGTTTTAGATGTTTTTAGAATAGATCGAAAATGTAGCGAAGCAATTTGCTATGAACTTTTAGGGGAACATGTTTTTCTTGGGAGGGAAATGTCCAACACTTTTTACTTTTGCAACATGTTTTCGTGGGGCTCTTTGACCTTGTTTTGTGGGGCTCTTTTTGTTTCTGTTGTCTCCACGGAAAAACTACATCCATCCACAAATCCTACAAACCGAAAGGCGAAGCGGAGGTCTCTGACGAAGGGGAAGCGGAGAACGATAAGGAGGTGCGCGAGGGGTTTTGGTCGTGGCCCTGGTGGATCTTGGATTTGTTTATATAAGGTAGCTTTTTTAACGGATGGTGCCATGGGTAAAATCACCATCTTTCACCCACCATTTGGGAGAATTTGCCAACGGAACTTGTTCCAAGAATCGAAATTTGGATCTACCAGCAACAGCAGCAAACGAAGGGGGCCACGCGGCCACACCCAAGGCATAATCGCCAGAAAAGAGAACATCATCAAGCAACTGGCTATAGGACTGATTTACTCTTAGGTTATGTGTGTCGTGTTTTTTTGAGGGAAGCTTGTGTGTGTGTGCTGCTTGTGCAATACCAAGAGCACGGACCCTTCACTGGAAATTTCTCGGAACCCATGTGTGACCATAGGATCCATAGAAATATATGTATATTCGCCTACATTGATCCCACATTCATGTAGGTATTCCGTATATGGAGCAGATGTTGTCCACTAGGGTGTCCATTGAAGTGATCGTAACTAGTTAGTAAGTTGGTCTATAACCCATTTGTGGACTTATACCAGCTATTTACATTGCGGTTATAATCAATGTTCTAAGTACCAGCAGGACATCCCAGTAGGGTTTGCTTGGAAGTTTCTTTCCTCAACAGGCTGAAAGTCCCAAGGATGGTGCGAAGAATCCCAAGAAGGCCAAGGGCAAGGCACTGACGGATGGGTTTTCAGCAGCGGCTCTTTCCCAAGGTGGGGACTGCCAAGTCATCCCCCGAAATCCCCAAGCAACGCCATGAGCTCTTTCCCGAACTCTCAATGTGTGATAGACCATACATTGAGTACTTGGATTTGTTTAAGGTGGCTTTTTACTTTCTACCATAGTAAATCATCATTGAACCACCATTTGGGATAATATGTTTTACTTTTTCCGAGCATCGAACTTGCAAATCTAAAGCTGACTGACCGCTTTGATGTGAAGATGCCATTCCCCCGATTCATCACTGGAGTTTAAGGGGCATCCCGCTAATGCCACCATCTCCAGGAAATATGGCCTCATTATGAGATTTATTAAGGGACATTGATGGGGGCCGCTTATGATTTTCTGTCAACCTGTTTCCCCCCTTGCCCTGAATATTGAATTCAAAACGTGATGCCAGTGCTCTATGATATGGAACCTGAAATGGCGGTGTGCCAAAGGAATCTCCTTGTCTATCGAGCTCATTTAGGGATAGGTGACGAACATACAATCAACTTACAAGGGGATTAGCTACGTGTTTAATTCACCCCAACGTACAGCGATTAGTTGCCATCACTACTTGGAGGATCATCCCATGAGACTTGCAAGTTGTTAATTATCATGGTTTGCTTTTGCCCCTCATTAAATGGCCTTTCCATAGTTTGTAAATAGGGGTGATTCTAAGTACTTCCAAGTAAGTGGGATGATCCTTCAAGTGGGGAGATGTTTTTTTGAAAGCTCTTGCGTACCGGACAGTACTAGGGTGTCCATGGAAGTTAGTAACTAGCAGCTAGTTAGTAAGTTGGTGTATTTCACCCATTTAGGGGACTTATAACCTATTTACATAGCGGTTATAATCATAATCAATGTACTAAGTACCAGCAGGACATCCCAGTACAGTATTGGATAGTTTCGCTCCCTTTCTTTTTACTGGAAAAAATGTAACATCGCTGAGACTTCGCGACTGGGATGATTTTGCAGGTAGTCTTGCTGGATACTTAGATGTCACAGGAAGTTAATAAATGGTTAGTAAGTGGGTTACAATCCCAATATACCCAATTTGTAGGTAGGTTATAACCCATCTACTAACTATTTACAAACTTCCTGGGACATCCAAGTACCCCACTGTTTGGAGCCACGCTGTCGGCGTTGCTTCGCCACAGGCAGCCGCAAAGACCCTTCGAAAGAAACCGGTGGAAAAGCCGCCGGTGGACAAAGGACACTTGACTGCGAAGGAGATTGGTCAATGGCTTGGGGGTTCCTATTGTTTACAACAGCCAAGATGCTCCGGCTGTATGGATGATTTACCTACATGAAAGGTGAAAAATGGTAACACTCAAGGGGAAATGGCTAGGTAAATAGTCTCTAGATGGAGCATTTGGGTAGGTGACTTATTGCTGGGATCATGAAATGCCAGCCATCTTGGAGGGGATCAAACTTGATGCAAAGGTATGGCAATATTGAGGGAATTTCCACTTAATCACGCATTGCTTGGGTTGGTGTAGGTATCCTTGTAAGTTGCAAGGGGCTTAATTCCTTTAAGTTGGCTTATATAAATCCCCTCAATCGCATGAGAAAAAATGAACTTAATGCCAGCGGCAACGGCGGGATCGCAGCCTCTTTTGAGAACCAACAGGTTTCGGTGGGTGCTCAACAAACAGAGGTGATTTCACACAGGAAACTTGGGGAAGATATCCCACTTTGACGAGCGACATTTAAGTTGAAATGGGTTGAACACCACCTTCTACATAGGATATTTGGATATTTTTATTTTTACCCCTAGTTGGGGAAGATTTCCAATTTGACTAATATCTTTCAGATGGGTTGAAACCACCAACCAGTAGCAGTTTGGCAGTTTTGAATGAATCACATATAGCATATATACACCTGGCAATCCTTTGTGCCCTTTTTGGGATGGTTGAGTGACCTTTTAAGGGGTTGTTGGTGACCTCCAAACAGGGGATGAAAAGGTCACGACTTGAATCACCTATACGTATAGTGATGTTTGTCCCTTCCAAGCTGAGGCTGAGTTAGTATTTTTGTTTAGGGGGTGGTTTCAAATATTTTTTATTTTCACCCCTACTTGGGGAAGATTCCCATTTTGACTTGTCATATTTTTCAAACGGGTTGAAACCACCAACCAGTTGTTCATTGGGGTAGGTGATTTTAGGGTACTGCAGGTATTTTCTTTTTGGATAGAGATATCCATCCCCGGGTCCATCCCCGCCCAGATGCTTGTGCCATAGAATTCAGGACGAATGTAGGTGAATATACCATACATGGATCCTATGGGCCAGGAAACGGTACCAATAATTAGAGGCAGATCAATAAGACCAAGAGATTGGCGAAAGTCTGTAGCCTGTAGCAACTTCGAAACTAGCAGCATGCGTTTCAAGGTAGCATATCATGACCCATGGTGGGAGTTCGAGTATGCAGCTTGTTTAAAGGTAATGGTTTCAAACCGGTTTTTTCAAACTTTGTTTATAATACCCTCCCTGAAACTACTCGTTCCCCCGCTGAAAGTAGACCTTTGGCCCCCAAAAGTCCCATTGATTTTCAGGGGCTTTCCCTGGCTGTTAGTTTCAGGGAGGTTATGATAGTTTGTGTATTTCAGATCGGAATGTGTGGACCCTTTTGGTTACATGTCTTAACAGTGCTTGGGAGAAAAGGGTCTATTTGACTTAATGTTAAGAATGAATCTCCAAGGGGGTCCATTTTCGCCCCTAATTCAAGTTCGGAATCTCCAAACTTCGAGGCGTCAGCCGCCTCCATTTTTCAGGGGCTTTCTGGCTGTTAGTTTCAGGGAGGGTAATTTGTTTTCAACGCGGATTGAAACCAACATCTAATATGGATTGCATCTACGATCTACCCACCCCACCCACCCAGGATGCTGGCTCGTCTCGTCACCACCAGGATTACACCCCTGGAAGTTTAACAGTTCGCCCCTGAAAATATACCAGTACCCCAAAGGGAAACGAGTATTCCAAGCATGATTTTTTTGAGCGGCGAGCTGTTCAACTTCGGGGGTGTATCATTTGGGTCTTGGATCTCCCGTGATCCTAATCTAAACCTTCATTTAAGCCACCTGTTACCTTGTCTCGTATGTTTACCTACAAGCCGGATCCATGGGACTTGAATTTATTTACCTGCATTTGGGTGTTTCCGAAAATGGTGGTACCCCCAAATCATCCATTTTTGATGGGGTTTTCCATTATAAACCCTCCATTTTGGGGTATCCCTATTTTTGGAGACACCCATTTACTGTAAAAAAAAATCAAGCATTCATGTAGGTAAATATGCACTCATTCGCATGGATCCTATTGTTTGGAAGTTATATACCAGGTATATTGTCAGCCATGGTTTTTTAAATCCCATTCATCAAGTGAGCAGTGATCAGTTCACCCCGGTTGGTTTGGGATTACAGTATATGGGGGATTCTACTACCCAGTTATATAGGAATTATAATAAACCACTATATAAGTATCATTCATGAACCTATCAGTATCTTAGAATGTCGGAAAGATTTTTGTTCATCACTGCTCAAGTGGTTTATTTTGAAAGCAAAGGTTTACGATGAACATGTCAAGTTCGAGCATTTTGCTGCATAGCTGCCTGTGGAGACTTTGGACCCGCATGTTTTGGATGTGGCAGATAAAAGATGGCCTTCGAGCCTTCAACTATCGCCTCAGAGGTCAGGAGCGATCCAAACGACAAAAGTCCCAATTAACTTTGCAGTTTTATCGTTTCAATGTGGAATAAAAACTAAAAAAAGCGGTCCTTTGATTCGATTCTTATGTTTCGGCAGCGCCGACAAATGCGACGGCAGCTTGAGCGGCTGGAAGCAAATCAGATCCAACAGGCACGAGGATGGTGTGCCTCAAACGTTGCGGGGCTCGGTGCCACTGCTGAGCAGTGGCCAATGACCTCTGTGATGTGTTGCAGAACAACAAGTAAGTCTAGGTGGTGGTTTCAAAGATTTCTTATATTCACCCCGATCCTTGGGGAAATGATCCAAGTTTGACGAGCATATTTTTCAAACGGGTTGAAAGTCAACCACCAACTAGAGGAAGTGGTTCCATCCCCCCTCCCTTTGCCCCTTTAATTTCCATGAAACATTGGGACCTTCTGAGGTCCCAAGTGTCAGCTCTTTTTTCTTCCATTGGCACCTCGGTTTGGGTTCGGGCTTGTGGTGGTTGAGTTGAGGTGGGAGGATCTTTGTATGGGGGAATTTGTGTACCGTCCCAAAAACTAACAGCCAGTTCGCCCCTGAAGAATGGTGGTTGGTAGATGATCCTGTCCTTTGGGGTTTCCGCCTATTTCAGGGCTTTTGCTGCTAGTTTCAGGGAGGGTAATGGGAATCTAAGATGGGTGGTTAATTTTTTTCAGTGGAATCAGAGGACATTTTGGGCTGTGAATCACTGAGTTTTTTTTGTGGTTGCCCTTTTTGGGTACATGTCCTGGTTCCATAGTGATTTGTCCCCATTCACGTTTAGGAATTATATATAGTTTGGATCTAGCCCCCCCCCACCCAGTAACAGTTAGGGAGTCTCAACCTAAATCTTTATTTGCCACTATTGCTGGGTAAGGGGTAGATGCAAATTATGATAACTGGCCCAGATATGTTTTGTTCGCCAATGTATCCCAATTCGGAAGCTGGGACCAAGCGTTCAACAGTGCCAAAATACATGGCTGACATACAAAATGATGCCACCTCACAGCCGTGGCTATGGCTGTAAGAAACAAATATTATGTTTTTCACTATGTTTCCGGACATTTTCCTCAGAATTAGGTTTTTTTTTAGATTCCAAATCTGTGAGTTTTTTGTGGTGGAGGTTGGTTGCTTCATCAGTAAAGATTGAATTTGTTGCAAGTGTTGTTGTTTTGAATGTTTACCATGGTAAATCACCACTTGTTCAAAACGTGATAAGAAAATATTCATCAAGTTTTGTTCCAACCATCTTAAGCAAATCGCAGATGGTTCATGTACCTATACTTTTACCAAAAAGTCAACTAAATGCAGGCAAGTATACCATACATGGATCCTATGCATATGGTTAAGCCATTTCCTTTCTTCGTCTACAACACCGAGGATACCTTGCAAAACTGGAAGAAAGGTCCTGAGGGACACAAAGATGAGTTTGCCTGGCACGTTTGCATGTCCTCATGACAGCCACATACTGACATGCATCTTCGGTGGGTCAGATCAGTTGGGTTAAATGTGCTTTTCGGTGGTTGTAAATTACCAGGGAATTTCGAGGTTTTTAGAAAGACCAGTTGGATAACTTTACTTTCGAAGTACCCAAACACAATTCAGGGAAATGTTTTTTTTGTGGAAAATGAACCTCTCTGACCAGATGTATTGAAATCATTGGGATTTCTCAGATGTTTTCCATCAAAAATCAAACAGGACCTTACCAATGGAACCCTAGGTAAGGTGCGAGAGCTATTAGATACTCAGGTTTAGGGGTCCATTCACTGGGTCCTGTTGGAGATTTCTCAGATTGTTTTTTCGTCAAAACTCAACCACCCACCAAAACCAAACCAAGACCTCTCAACGGATTCGATTCGTCCAAACTTTCCGAAGGCACCATGATGAGGACCAAACCAGTGGGTTGTTGGGGAGCATCTTGGGTTGTGGCCGAGATGTCCTTAATGGATGCATCAATGTGGGTGGTGTTTCCTTAAATGGTGGGTTGAAATCCCCCCAAATCGTCCCATTTTAATAGGATTTTCCATTATAAACCATCCATTTTGGGGTACCACAATTTTTGGAAACACCAATGTATGGACATGGATACTAGGGGTACTTGGAGGATCATCCCAGTTCGTAAGTAATAGCCATGGGTAGTTTTCGTCTCATGAGGATCGGGTTGTTCCCCTTCCAAATGGCCCAAATGGCTTATAAATAGGGGTTATGAACCACGTACGAAATGGGTACTGGGATGTCCATGGGAAGTTAGTAAGTAAGTTGGCTTATAACCCGTTTAGGGGACTTATATCATACTTATATGGGGGTAATAATCCAATTACTAAGTACCATGGACATCCCAGTAGGGAATCCCCCGTTAAATTTCAGGAAAATCCAATATTCTGTGGAATAGTTGGTGGGGGTAGGTAAAGATTCCTTTTGTCCCATGGGTCCTTTGGACTTGAGCGCTGATGTATTCCAGCTTTTGGTTCAGAAAAGGGTAGAGAAAACCCCTAAGTTTTTGTGGGTATTTAGACCATCATATGATGTAATCCTAGAAAATTGCTACATGATATGATGGCACAAAACCAATTTTCTAGGATATATTAAAAACATTCGGTTTTAAACCAGCAAAAGAAAAAGCGTTGAGTGAAGGAAATGGGTGTCTTTTGCTTCCCTAAGAATCCAGGTATATCCTAAGAAAGGGAATTCCCTTACAATCCTACGCCGGGGATGGGATTTTTAGACCATCAATCAAACTTACTCTAGGAAGGGTTTTGGATTCTTAGGGTACCATCTAGGACCTAGGATATGTAGGGCCCTTTGGGGGGATTCTTTTTCGGGAACAAACTCTTAGAGTACTCTTTGAAGGTGTAACCACCCACCTACAGTTGATGGAAGAAATCCGGCTAACCAGTTGATATTAGGTACATATCACACATTATTTACCTGGTTTTATGAAGATCCCAGGTGGTTGTTTGGGATGTCAGCCATCAACAGTATGATCTGTCATAACTGAGTGAGTTTTTTTTTGTTGAACCAACCTAAGGCTCCATGGGATGTCATGGGGTGTCAAAACCACCTGTTTTAAGGCCCCAGGGGTGTCATTAGGAGGGTCTGGTGTTTCCATAGGAGGGGTCAGGAGTCTTAGGGCAATCCGAAGCTAAATTGGCCGATAAGTCGTCCCGCAGGAGCATGGCTCAATGAGCTTGGGAAGCCCAAATGACTGACAGTTTGATTGAAGCAAAAGAATCAGCTTGCTGGAAGAGATAATCATTGTATGGGAATCCTCTCTATCCCTTCTTGGGCCAAAACCGGTATTTTCACTCTTCATTTTCCGACCTTTTTGGTATTTTTCCAATGGGTTGAATTGTAAGTGGACAGGGTGCAAAAAATGTGTTTCTTGAGCAGCCTGGATGACCATCTTCCCTTGAGGTGAAGTGTCTCAAGCATCACATTCGGAAGATGGACAGGCGGCGTTTTTGCTTCCGGGCAAAGGTCGGTTCTGTTGATGGCAACCAGAAATCCGGCCAGATCACCACCTTTTGGATGTATAAAAACCCATCGTAAATAGTTAGTTATGTGAGATTTATATACAATATCAAGTGGTGCAAGATTTTTTTGCATCAACAGTTGTTTGTGATGTGTTTTTGTGGGGGCCCCGTCCGGGTTTTGGGGAACTCAGCCAAACTTTTTTGTTTTGCTTAACTGGGATCACACTATATGGATGATTATAAAGGATATTATTTATCGGGGTCCACCATAAGAACCTTGTTACATGGAAAAATCAACCCTAAAAGTTGACAGGTATCAAACCTTGGTGATGTAGGGTTTCTCCAATTTTTTAGGGTTGTTTCAGGTGATTATGGCAAACCCTGTTTATATATCATTTTTTTTACACATCGATGTTTTAGTATCTCAACTTGAAACAAATGAATGGCAGATGAGTTTTTTGGGGGAGGTTGCACATGCAAACCCATTGAGTTCCGGAACAGAGATGCGGATGTATTGATGTATTGCGATTACGGAAGAGTTTCTTCCATTAAATTTCATGATGTTGGATACCTTGTTTTCCTCAGACATTTTCGGCGAGGACTGAACTGGTGGTGAAACCGGTAATTTGTTTTGTTGGATTTTGGGGGGGAAGTTTAAGCACTTGAAATGAGCCATACCCACTTTAACTAGTTGGTGGTTTCAAATATTTTTTATGTTCACCCCCATTTGGGGAAGATTCCCATTTTGACTAATATTTTTCAAATGGGTTGAAACCACCAACTAGTTAAACTTTTGAGGTATCTACCATACATTTTTGGCTGTGGTTGTTGTGGTTGATTTCTGAAAATCTGTTGCTTTTGGCATTTGAATTCCTGTTCGAAAAAGTCGAACAGCCCCCCCCTTCGTGCGTTTTTTTAAGGCAGAAGGTCACCCACTTAGAAGTTCAAACTTTTAGGTCCCGCTTTTTTGGGGACCTAAGATTTGCCACTCTAATATATCTAATATACTTTGTAAATCAATGTAAGGGAGATCATGTGAAAAATAGATGGATGTTTGGGTCATGTATAGATTATATAGGGTCTTTTACTGACCTCGATTGGTAGGGAGAAGATCACCCATGATGGGAATCCTGTTCTTAACCAACTGCGTTTGACTCAATTTGGTCAATATGTGCAAACCTTGAAAACAACAGCTCGCCGCTGAAAAAGGTATTTGGACCCTAAAATTCTATAAACTTGCCAAAATTAGCACTAGAGGGAGGGGTTAGTTTATCCTCCCTAAAACTAACAGCAATAGTTCTGAAAATTGGCAGAAACCTACAAGGAAAGTAGAATCCAATCATCTTCAGTAAGAATTCCCTTCCCTACTTGGAGGATCATCCCAGTTAGTAAGTAGTTAGTAACCCCCATGTATAAGCCATTTAGCCATTTGGAAGGGGAATAACCCATTTTGGGGGACTTACTAACCATGGTTAGTCCTGGGATGATCCTCCAAGTAGTAAAGGGTGGGATGACCATTCTCTATTTAGCGACTGTTGTCGATGGCACAAGTGATGGTGCATGTTTATGGCGTGGTCGTTTTGAGCCAGGAGTGGGCCATGAGCCATCATTGGCGACTTGGACTACCATAGACAAAACATCTCGGATTTAACCCAGCAACGAAAAAACGTTTTTTTGGAATCCCAAAAAGGTAGTTGGCAAGGAATGTTTTACTTCTCAAGGATCCAGATATGTCCTAAGAAAGTGATTTTCCTTATAATCCGATGGGATTTTTCGACCATCCATCCTACTGGCTCGGGTGGGGTTTGGATTCTTAGGTGGGCAATATCATGCAAAAATTCACATGGAACCTGAAAATGCACCCAAAAGGAAAAGGAAAAAGGCCACAATTTTCTACAAAGTACACCTTCATTTTGCGCCTAATGCGCCTGGATACAAGGCTTTGAAATGTCCGTATAACTGGGGCAATTCCGGGGTTATAACTCCTATAAATGGAGTGGTTTTTAACCCTAGGGACCCTAACTGGGAACCTGGACCTTTACAGGGGCTTCGAATGATGATCATGAATCATGGACGCTGTTTTTCAACTGTGATGTTTTCTCCCGGGGGACGCGCTGTCACCCTGTCATCCCGAAATGACTGTATCCCGAAAACAAACTGCCAAAGACTCCAGAAACGAACAGCGAGCTTACCCTGCAACAATGATGGGACTGGAAGACGATCCCTTTCCTTTTAAAATTGTTCCTTTTTATGGGACATGTTAATTTTCGGGGCTGTATCCCTCATGGGTAGCTTCAAATAGTTCATCAACCTGTTGACGATAGCAACTGCCTGTTGGGGGTTTTACATATACAAAAATCTTTAAATCATGGGAATTAAAGGGGACAACCGACAACCCCCCTCCATCCATGGTCATTTAAGTACCATTAGTATGGCTGTTCCCCTTCCAAATGGCCTTTCCATGGCTGAAAAGAATGCGGGTTACTAATTGCTTACAAGCCATCAGTCAATTAGATCTGACCTTACATTCCAAGACGGAGCCTCACCAAGTCATGGCTATTGATCCTCCAAAGGCAAATGCCATGGCTGTTTTTCCCCAAGAAAAGCAGCCTTAGCCTTAGTATAGGGGAAATTCAGGGACCAATGATGCATGGCCGCTCTTAGGGCAGCGATTGTGCTGGAGCCCCAAACCTTTGGGTCTATGAAAAGGTGCGGAAGAATTCCCGGTAACATGTCATTGTATACCTAGTTGGTGGCAACTCAAATATTTTTTTATTTTCACCAATACTTCGGGAATGATTCCCATTTTGACTGATATTTTTCAAAGGGATTGAAACCACCAACTAGCATTGTATACCTACACTGCAACGACCCTGACAGGTTTTGCTACTTTTGGAAGGAGGAAAGCGACGACAGACTTGAAAACAACCGCCAGACAGTCGGTTCTGTTTTTGCTAACATCAGTCACCTCATCATAGTATCCAGCACAACTGTGAATGTTTCTGACCCTTGCTTGTCGCCCATCCTTGAACCCCAGCAGCACCTGAATATGGCTGGTTTCGTGGCCCCTTGGAAGAGGTGATGTCTTTGCGTGACCACATGGAGGGGGTTAAAGACTGGCTATCTTCGGAAACCATGCAGAACGCACTTCGCCGATTGATGGAGGAGGCACTGCGCGAGGGTATACTTGACGTGTACCGCCAGATCACATGGTCTGACAAGGACGACGACAGAGTCATGTCCTTCATTGGGCTTCACCAGTGGACGTTCACGCTTCTTTGTTGCTTTGGTGAATGCCACCAAAGGAACCCATGTTTCCAGCCCGCAGAAGGCTGGCAAGTACGTTGCATGGGACACAACTGCGTGCTTTGGAGATCCCCACTGGGAGATCCCAGGGAAGATCACCCCTCCATAGGATTGTCCAATGATTCTTAGGGGGATGACCAACAATGGGTTGTTAAGGAACCCAAGGATCCGGTTAAGACCTTGAACTTCCGGTGCAAGGTGGGCCCCCAAAAAACCAGTGACAAATGGGATGAAACGGGGCCCCCTGTAAGTAGTATTAATTTATACCGCCGGGGAAACCCATTTATAAGGCATTTACAGGCTTTATATTCCCAGTTATAACGATGGTAAGGGCCCACCTCGTGGTGGTTTCAAAGATTGTTTTGATATTCTGTCCCATTTGTGCTGGGGTCGATCAACTCCAATTGTCTTCCTATGGATATACTTATCAACCTTATAGTAGGGGTTTAGGGGTTTACATGCCCATTATAACCATTCCCTATTAAAGGTGGGAATGCGTTTATCCCCAATATGTGGAGTTGAGACTCTTCCCTGGCACATGTGGGGAAGAGTCTCATTTTGGCTGATATCTTTGGGATGTTTCTCCCTCAACAGAGGCCACCATCCGAAGGTTTCATGTTTAGGTCTGGGGATGTGTAGAAATTTTCAAACGGGTGCTGAACAAACCGCCAAAGTGCAGGGTCGTTCTTTGGGCAATTTATATATGTACGTGGGGATAAAATACTACACATTTATAATCAGTTATATATATATATATATATACATCAGTATCAGGCCATTGTAAGGATCCCTTTTAACCAACCAGGATGCAATGTAACGCCATGTCAGGGTTCAGTCCTTGCCGTTGCTCGACCAAAGGACTGACAGCCATGCCGCTCATGGTGTTCACAGCGATTTTGATGGCAATCACGAGGACATGACATTGGTCAATGTTTGGCAAAACCTTGGGAGTTTTCGGGGCATCCCAAGTTCAAATAAGGGTTTCCTAAAATGGTCGTACCCAACAACCATAGGTTTTCCTACTAAAAATGATCATTTTGTGGTGTGAAATGGGGGTACCACCATTTGAGGAAACACCCAAATGAGCAATGAAAAAACTCTGGTTGTTTAGTGTATACAGGGTATTATACCACCCAGTCATGTGAGGATAATAGTAAGCCATAAGGATCCCTATTCAACAACCAGGATTCAATGGAAAGTAGGAGGATTTGTTTTGTGGCTCAAATGTGATGATCATTCGTTTGTTGGCCGAAAATTATGGTCAAAAGGAACTGGGAGCACAGATAATCTACTTTTGTTATAGCTTTTGGTCATATGTCATACATCATATGTCAAACACTCCATGTATATCTACCTACATTTACCACCTAAACTACCCAAACGTAGGTAAATATACCATGGATGGGGGTGGGTATCTGGGAATGTCAAGCTTGCCTTGTTCACTTGGATTGTTTTCCCTTACGGCTCCCCAGCCACGGCTCAAAGCAGCGGAGGACCCTATGGATGGCGCTTCAGGCATCAAATCAACCGAGTTGAAAAGGTGTTGTTTAATTAAAGTTGATCCAAAACCCAAAATGGTTGGTTTATAATGGAAAACCCTATTAAAATGGATGATTTGGGAGGAAAAACCCACTATTTTCGGAAACATCCATATATTTTCGGGTCACATTTTCTAGGTGGTGGCAACTCAAAGATTTTCATTTCACCCCGAACTTTTGGGGAAGATGAACCCAGTTTGACGAGCAGCATATTTTTCAAGCTGGGTTGGTTCAACCACCAACTAGAAAATCATGTCCCATGACAGATCCCATGGGACTGTTAGATTTACCAACCTGGGTTCTCCAGCCATGGCGACTGTATTTGAAGGTCTTTTCCCGAAAAAATTCCAATGAAAACAGCCAGGTCATTCCACAGGGTTTCCAGTGGATTCCAGGTACTTTGATCCCATAGGTTTGGGGGTAGCCATTTGTTACAGGTACCATGGACCTCCAAAACCCTACATTTTTAAGAGGGTTTTTTATAGTAATTAACCTAGCTTTAAGAGATTTAAGGGGGTTTTTATGGTAAATAACCTAGCTTTAAGAGATTTAAGAGGCGTTTTATGGTAAATAACCTAGTTTTTAGGTGGCCCAAAACCTCTAATTTTTCATGGTTTTGGGGGGGACAAAGATGGTTACATAATTTTTATCGTTGGGATAACTTTGGATCCTGAAGTGCACTTCATATTGAGGTCCAGCACCCCTGGACAAGGAGGAAAAAAACTTAGCATCGATAGAAAGCAAGAAACGCGATGTTTAGGGAGGATGATCATCCAAGTACTGAGGAAATTCAGGTAATACGGTACCAATTCTGGGTGGTGGTTTCAAATATTTTTTATTATTTTTTATTTTCACCCCTACCTGGGGAAGATTCCCATTTTGACTAATATGTTTCAAAGGGGTTGAAACCACCAACCACCAATAGAATCCATGGGACCGGTATATTTACCTACATTTACCATCTTTTACCATTTAGAAAAAAACCATTCATGTAAAGGTATATATACCGTTCGTCCCATGGATGATATATGGGGTATGTCCCTGAAAAAACGAACGGACTAACCCCAGCTACCCTTGTGTAAGGCCAATTTCTAACGACCTGAAAAAAAAAAACACTTCATCCACTAGGGTGTCCGGCTGGAAGTGATCGGTTCACAAACGTGATCGTAACGTTGGCTTTATTATAACCCATTTGGGGGACTTATATATAACCTACTTATATAGGGGTTATAACAATTTATTTACATCCAGTACCAGCAGGACATCCCAGTACAGTACCTAAAATCACCTACCCCAATGAACAAAAACACTGACTCAGCCTCAGATTGGGTTATAATTCATTTACATCCAGTACCTTTACAGGACATCCCCGCATTCCTTCGCCTCTTCAGGTGACATCGTGGCCGGCAGCGGCTTGAATTCGGCGCGGCACCTGAAGAGCGCACGCACCATGCCCGACAGGAATGACGGATGGGGACGAGACGGGTAGGAGGGGCGGTGGAAAACGGGGCGCATTTTTTTTGGGGGGGGGGATGAGATTTATGGCCTAGGCTGGTGGTTGCAAAGATTTTTCTATGTTCCACTCCAAACCTAGGGAGATGACGATCCGAATTCAACTCGTATTTTTCAAATTGGTTGAAAAACCACCCAACTATAGATAAGAGCCATGAGAAATATTAAGGAAGTTTACCAAGTTTTCAGGACGCACAATGTTTTTCACAGCGGGCCCCCAAGATGTTCGCTGAGACCAGGACGCCCTCGCAGTACGGGCTCCATGGATGATGGGAGAGTGGTGTGATTTTTTTTCCCAAGTTTCATAACTATGGCCTCAAGTATATCCAGTATTCCCTAGTGCGCCATTATACCCTCTTAGGTTCGGTGTTTTTTTCGTGCTCCAAAAGCCTCTGTCCAAAACCACGACTGCAGAAGGGTGCAGTGAGCATTTTAGGATTGATATTTTGGTTGTTTTCAAAAGATCATCCCTTGGATGTGCCCCCCACCCAGGATGCCAGTTGCAAATGAAGGTTTAGGTTGGGATTCCCTACTAAGAATGTCATAGCCCTGGTGGTGACGATTGCATCCTGGTTGGGGGGGTGGACCCAAATCATCCCTTTCTTCCAGTCGTTTTCGGAGGGTTTTTTTGTTGACGAGCCTCAGAACTTGGTCACACAAAACGCCAGGGAAATATTCGAACTTTTTTAGGGAAATCTAGGTGAAGGTGAAATGGTATTCCCCTGGAAGTCCTTGGCCACCATTTGTTTATAGGTTGGTTTAAACAAACCACCATGTTTTAAGTAGGGATTTATCATCATCCAAAATGAAGCATCATTTTATCAAATTGAAAATTGACTTCAAGGGATTCCATTTGGCCAGAAAAATCCAGGTTGTCCAACAAAAAAAGAAAAATGGGGATCCTGAAATTTCATGGAGAACAAACTTGCAACTGGTATATAATATACTGGGTGGTGGTTTCAAATATTTTTATTTTTACCCTTACCTGGGGAAATGATCCAATTTGACTAACATTTTTCAAATGGGTTGAAACCACCAACTAGTATATCTTCATTATTTTCTCCGCCACAGAGAGAGCAAATGATCGCCGCAACAAAAACAACCTGAGTTTTTGCCTAAGTACTTTTTGTGATTACAATCAGTGCCCCAAATTGTCTGAATCACCCATTTGGTGATGCTTACATGACCATCCAGTACTGGGATGATCTTCAGCAAAAGTGGTTCCTGCATGGTAAATATGCCCGTCATATAGAAAAGATCTCGACAAATTGTAGCGACCTCAGCCAAGGTCACCCCAAATGTTGGTTTAGTGTAATTTGCCCAGAATAGATGGGAGTTACAACCCAGTCACCACTAAATGCCAACACTGAAGGTTCATTCAAGTAACCAGGACTAGGTGGTGGTTTCAATTTGTTTTGAATTTCAATCCTTTGCTTGGGGAAATGAAACGAATTGACTATATGTCATGTAAAATAAATATTTTTCAATTGGGTTGAAGCCACAACCAAAGATGAAAACTTCCTCCGAAGTTCCATCCTCATCCATCCCAACATTTCCCCTCCACCAACTTGCAAGTTCTGGGCTGCAATTTTGGCTCGATTTTTGTTAGTTTGCCCATCATGAAGTACAAAGGCTACTTGGATAAATGCGGGCAAAAACGGGCACTGCGATTGAAACATTTCAACATGTTTATTGCAAAAAACTTGTTGTTTATAGGTCATAAGGGCAAGTTGCCTTCCAGTCCCATCATTTTTCAGTACCCATGTTAATAAACTGTGGGTGTTTTTTTGAGGGGGATTACGTACTACCTTTGGTTATTTTTGTTGGATTTATGACAACGTTTCACAATGAAAATCCCGGAACCAGAAGTTTCATAGTCAAAAAATGAGATTCCTTGGAGGCGATTGGATCGATTGGTTTGTTTGTGGTGGGTTCCACCGATCAAAAACCCTTGGCTGACAATGAACCATGGAAATAGTGATGTGTTTTTATAGCCATGATATAACCAATCAGTATTTCACTATCTTCACTAGCTCAGGGTGGCTAACAAAAAATACACCCTGGAAGATTAACGGCTGGAACCTACAAATCACCCATGAAAAGAAAGGAAAATGATCTTCCAAACCTCCATGATAATGTTCCATGTTAATCTTCAGGGGTGTAGGTTATTATAGTATTTCACCCTGGAATTGGTAAAAAATAGGGTGAACTGATCAGTTGCTCAGTTGCTTTTGGTGGCGGAATTTCCAAAAAATCTTGGTTGATACATACACCTCAGAAAGCTGGATCCTGGATCGATCATAGGAAATTTGGGATGGGGGCCCCTTAATAATCAACCATATCAACCCCATATGGATGTTTCCAAAAATAGTGGGTTTTCTTCCAAATCATCTAGTTTAAGACGGTTTTCCATTATAAATCATCCATTTTGGGGGCCCACCCCTATTTTTGGAAACACCCATATACACCTTATATATAGTGGGTGTTTTATTGGGTATATCCCCTTTCTCAAGGGCTCCTTCGGGGGTTAAACAGAGCACCATTTTCCTTATGATAGTCGGTAAGCTTTAAATGGCAAGATGCCGTAGACCGTAACTCGATGCGATGTGACACCTATACAGTTGCAATCCTAAACCTATAGGATCCGTGGGACTGGTATATTGTCTTAGATTCAAGTTCATTTACCATAAAAGTCCAACCAAATGTAGGTAAATAATGATGATAATATACCATATATACATGGATCCGAAGGTAAATATACCATACATGGACTTAGATCCTATGAGACGTGTCAAAGCATCATTTGGGAGACTATGTTCTAATTTTTTTCCTTCAGCATCCAAGAAGCAAATCCAAGAAATGTGGGGGCCCTCAATCAACAGCTATAGTCCCTTCTACCCAAAAAACCCAAGGAAAATCCCTGTAAGTTGACCCCAAAGGGGTTTATGAATGGCAAAAAGGCACCGAAAGGTCAATCCCTTTGTCCAGTGTTTGTGCTGAGAAAAACTGTTGATGGAAGAAACCCTGCATTCAAGGGACAATGGGGTGGTTTCCCTAACAGTGGAACCATGGTGGTTATTGTATTATCTAGGGATTCTTGGGGGTTATAACCCAAAAATGCGCACTGTCAAGGGTGATTCCAGGGACTCCCCTTATAGTAAGCGGGACCAATACTGTTCCCATAACATTCCGATATTTTTTAGGAAGTCTTATGGAAGTGGTATGGGAATAGTGCGGATAAGGGGTCCCATTATTGGGGGATCCCTGAAAATCCCATTGAGTTTATGCTGATATACTGTTGATGGAAGAAGTCCTGCACCAGTTGATGTAGTAGATATCGCAGTGTTCATAGGGTTTTATACAAACCAGGTGGTGCAGGATTTCTTCCATCAACTGTTTGTCTCGGAGAAGTACGGATATATTCAACCAGTCATGAGTCATGATTCCTCCGAAAAAAGAATTAAATAACCTTTGTTTAATTCATAAAAGTGGTTGTCTTGGGCCAATCGTTTTCATACATCCAGGAATGGCACACATGAACAATGAAAAATCATTGTTGTTTAGGGTAGGGGATTATGCTACCCAGTTATGTCCCTTTTAAACAACCATTCAAAGGATCCCATCATTAAACAACGAATAGGTGTAACTGGGAAGGTACGGTACTACCCAGTTATATACGGTAGGGATTATAATTTACCATTATAAAGGGCCCCTGGTTGGTTGGGTTATATAGGGGATTATTATACTGATTACACAGTTATGTAGGGATTATCATCAACTCAACCATTATAAGGACTCCCTATTAAACAACCAGTATTTCAATGGAAAGTAAGATCCGTTAATTTTTGATGCTTGACATGTGCAACAGACCTGAAAAACTCGGTGAAAAATGATTCAAAAAAAGCCTCCCAAGATGAGACCTTTAAAATTACTCCCGGAAAACTAACGCGTCCCCTGAAAATCAATGGTTGGAAGATGTATTCCCTACTTAAATAGTCCCTTTTTAGGGGACATGTTAGTTTTCAGGGGTGTACACTCAGGCTAAGAATCTCCAGACTCGGATGGATTTTTTTTCCGAAAAATCCCATCCCTTTTCGGTCATAGGAATATAGGGGGAAATCCCGGAGTCTTAAATATCTAAAAAAAACCTTAGGGGTCAGGTAAAGTAACATAGCTAACTGGAATGGCTGGACCCCGATTGAGTCGATGTATGTCCTATTGAACAATGTGGATATTCCAGCAATCGCTATGTTAACTTTCCAAGAGTGTAGCCTTCTTGCCTTGGTATTTTTGGTTACTTGGCGTTTTTCCAGGTTGGGACGGTTTCCAGGTTAATGTCTGTGGTTCGCGACCGTGGTCTTCTGAAATAGGAGGAGAGAATGTGGTCTTCAGGGCAGCTGGTTGGGGTTTGGGGGTGAAAGAAACCGCTGGTTGGGGGGGTTGAAGAATTGGCGCGGCTAAGATACTGGGACGTCCGGCCCGGCCCGCCTTGTTGTGAGTGCCACCGAAACAATTCCCCCCAGCCACCAGGACCATGGCCATGCGACTTCCAGTCTCGGCGCGGACCCCGAGCGAGGCACATGGTAGTGGGTGCGTGGCACGACGCGGCGCTGGTGGGGTTTGGCTGGTGGGGTGGGGCCCAGATTCATCGATATTTATCTAGGTTTCTGAAAGCGGCATGGGATGTGTTGGGTGATTAAGGTCCTTGAGAGGGTTGATATTTCTGTTTTCGTTTCTCTCTTGAGTTAAGGTGTGGTTACTCAACTAACTTGATGCTTGAGAAGGGAAGGGAGGGAGGGGGCGAAGGAGCTATAAATGAGAGGTTTCGGTCCCCACATCTCAGGGTTTTGGTATAGAAGAGATAATTTCAGATATGATATCACTGTTTGTCCATTTTTGCCAAGACTTTGTGGTCACATCTTGCCAACTTTTCTTCAAGGATGTCTCAACTGAAACTGATGAAATTGTTATCGGATTACTTATGCATGATCGCTTTTTTCGCTTCCAAAAGTACCAAAAATTGATGGGCCCGGTAAGTATATAACCTTGCATTTGTTGAAGGTGAATTGTTACTTTTTGCCATGGTAAATCACCATGAAACCACCATTTGGGGAGAATATTTGTTTACCTTTTCCAAGCATCCAACAAGCAAATCTAAATAACTATTATATTGTGAGCCTTACATTGGTGATCCTGACCCATAGGATCCACTATGGTAACTGACACAGCCAAAGGTGAGACTTTTGGGGATCCAGCTTCTTCAAAGTGACCAAAATTGATTCCCCGAATGTTTCGGTCACGTTTTCAGCCCTGAAAAGGTCACTTCTGGTGCCAAATGAGGTTTCTTTGAAGAACCTGGAGTATATATTTAATAGGAAACATAAGATTTTAGCTTTCATTTCATGGTCTGAAATGGCTAAGTGAGGGGTATATATATATACCTATATACATGGATCCCATAAAGATTAAACCATTCATGTAGGTGAATATACAATCGTCCCATGGATCCTATTAGGGTAACCATTCAATTAACAGGGCATTCCTGCTTCGCACTTTTTCCCACAATGACAACCATCCTACAGATATACATCCCTGAAAACCAACATGACAAGCTGGAAAATCCCCCAGTTTTCAATATAAGAAATGCATCTTGAAATATATAAATACCCACTATATAGGGCTTATATAGGGATTTCGCATAGGGGTACGTTGGGATTCGGGGTACATCCAACTATCCCATGAAAGGGTGAATTTTCCAGCCAGTCATGCCTTCATAAAACCAGCCCACGGAAGGATGAATCCTCAACGTCACGACCCCGACGAACCAAGTCGACCTTGGGTGGGAATAATTCGGAGGCGGATCGATCCCTCGCGGCGGCCTTGGGGGTTCGGGTGGTTGCTGGGTTTCTCGATGATGTTAGATGGTCTTGACCTGATGCTGAAATGAGAAATCATCAATTTTTCATCTAAACTTCGTGATTAATCTGATTTGTTTGGACCTAACGGTTGATATTGTATATATAATCTACATGTTGTTTCTCTTTGTGTGAATTTGTTGAGTCAACGTGTGGTTTTCTTCTAACTCGATGCTTGAGAAGGGAGCACTTGCTCAGGAGCTAGATTCTTTTTTGGAGGGTCATCCCAGTTAGACAGTCGTTAGCAACACCAATTTATAGGCCATTCGCAAGGGGTCCCACAACCCGATCCTTAGGAGACTTGCTAACTGGGATGATCCTCCAAGTAGGGAGTACCTAAGGAGCTACCCTGGAGGTTGTGGTCCCCATATCTCAGGTCCAAGGAACTCTAAAACCTGCAATTTCGGTTTGAGATGTTGGACCCAGAAACGAACTTTCAGGACCCGCAACGTTTAATCGGTTGCTGTTCGTAAGCAGCATCCAAAAAAGATCATGGATCCTTGTCGTCAGGCGATCGAAATAGCGAACACCCAGTTCGTGGATGCAATGACATGGTGACCAGACTCAAGCAGCGGTCCACGTTTCAGAGAATGGATTGTGTTTGGGCTGGACGGCGCCCTTGGATTCTACAGACACACGCAACATGGCCATCGTGTGCTGGAATTCCAAGGATGGTGGACATGCAGTAGCAGCAATATCAGCCCCTGTTGCAACTCCCAGCCAGCCTACAAGCGAAGCTGCCCCGACCCAGCCGCCTACACATGGGCCTACAAGGGAAGCTCCCAGTGCAACTGGGTCTCTGACACCGCCTTCTCCATCCCCACTTTCTCGACCTGCCTTCTCGGACTCTTTCAAAGGAGATCGAACAGATTTTGACAAGGGAAGACCTTCGGGTCTAAAGGTCCTGCAAATGACCTGCGCTTTTGGGGTTTCGGTTTAGGCTATTTGGGAGGGGAACAGGCCTACTTAGGGGACTTACGACTCACTAAGTGGGATGATCCTCCAAGTACCCCGCGAGAAATTCTACCTTCGGTGGTTAATCCGTAAATCAGGCCCGTGTTTTTTCTTCGGGGGATAACCCTTAGATTCCCATGAGAATATAATGAAAAACTATGATCATGATATATTCCTCTTCTGATGGTGATATCTCTCAGGAAAAGCATCTTAGCAAATATCTAAAAATGAGGGAGCTCACCATATAGCAAGGGAATACACCACCGCCATCTTGCAGCCTTATAATATACTGTACGTGCCTCATTTTGCCTCCATTTGAAGTGCCTAAACTTTCCCAAATTGAGGTTTTGGCTACTCATGACATCTTAAGACTGTAGCTGAAAAATTCCAACTTATAGCTGTTGGGGTCCGAAACATGTGTTGTTTCTCTGTTTTTTTCGTCACATCGACTCAATGTAAGGATCCTCTTCAAACTTTGGATACAACTGGCAGTTTCCTGCTATGAGTTTTTTTAGACATTTTCCGATGTTCCATGTTTCAGAGTTTCCAATGTGAAATCGTTGTCACGTAAAAAGTGAGCCATGTTTTTCCCATAGGATCCGTGTATGCTATTTCACCTACATGAATGGTTGATTTTTGATGATTTTTGTGGGTTTCATGTGGGTGAATATACCAGTCCCATGGATCCTATGGGCTTCAACTTCTTTTTCCGGACCGGAAGAGCTCAGCTTCCAGTATACCTGCTATTCCGTGGGCCACATCACCGTGTCACTAAGACCGAGAGCACCGTTGGCAATTACTGCCATTGACCGCGATCATACCATTTCCATGAAACTAATTACGGAAGTAAGATATTTCATGATAGTTTTAAAAAAAAGTCAACCTTAATCCACATATCTCAGCTCCACATAGGCATGGTTATGGGGGCCCACCCAACCATTTCCCATATGAAGGGATGGTTCACCCTAAAAAGCCCTGGACCGTCCTGCGCAGCTAAGTTTTTAATTTCCAATGAAAATTTCAAACAACAAAATCAACCTTAATTAACATTAATCAACATTTACATGGTAAATTTCAACCTTAACCAACATTTCCCATTAAAAAATTGCAACATTTCCCATCTCCTTTAAGTTCACCTTTCACTACTTGACCTGACCTCATTCGTCATCACCTTGACAGGAGGGCAGTCGAACTCCATCGAACTTAGCCAGAGGGGAAGAGGCGCGTCGTTGGAAACCTTTCCCGTGATTACAAGGGATGTTCGACAACTGGTCTTGAGCAATGAAAAAAGGGCCCCTGGTTGTTTAGGGTTTATAAATAAACCATCATAAAGGGATCATAAACAACTGGGTATATAGGGAATATAACTACCATTTAGGGTATAGGACTGGTTGTTTAGTGTATATAGGGGATGAAATAGTACCCAGTTATGTAGAGATCATTTCATAAACCATCAATAATGATCCCCATTATCCAGCCAGTATAATGGAAAGTAGGAGGTGTTTTTGTTTGTGGCTCTCTTGGAGTTGTTTGTTTGGTGATTTTTTATTTTGTACCATGGGATGCATCACCACCAAACCACCATGTGGGAGAACATGTTTTACTGTTTTTTTTCCAAGCATCTTAAGCAAATCCAAGTCTTTCACCAAAAGTTTCAGTCATAATGCTATTTTGGAGGTGGGGTTTCCATTACAGCTTGTACAGGTTTTTTTGTACCTCCATTTTAGGTACCTGAACATGTTGGTGATTTTCCCTTGAGGCGTTTTTTTTCACGGGTTGTCGGAGGTTTTTTCCTGGGAAGTTGCGATACTTAGATGTCCCGTTGGAAGTTAGGATCAATGGTTAGGATCAGTGGGTTATAACCCAACAAAAACCCCATTTGTAAGTAGGTTATAAGTATATCTACTAACCATTGATCCTAACTTCCAACGGGACATCCAAGTATGGATGGAAGACTGGATGGTTGAACTTAAAACCCTACAAGGTGGGGACCTTACCTGGGTTATTATATAGCCCCAAAAAGTAGGAGGCCATAACCCCAGGCAAACCCCATTTAAAAGGCTATTAAATCATAGGGATCAAAAAAACCCATTTACAAACTGGATCCGGGTTAATACCTTGTATTAATGCCAAGGAGATCTACTTGGAGCCCAAACAGTTGAAGTTATATTTTTGTATGTGTGTTTTGTGTGTTTTTGTTACACTTTTGCAACAGCTAACATGGATCCTGAAAATGGACCCCTAAAAGATATTGGAAAACCCATCATTTTCATGGTTCCGGCTTCCATGTCAAGTTTCATGGGTGTAGGTTAGGGATTTCCCTTTCCAAATGGATGTCCCCAAGTGATGGATGTCGCAAATCTGGATGTTAAAAAAGGGTTCTTTTTATTCCTACAAACTTCCAGTGTGAGGATGCATGACGTCAATGTTTATCTACATTTTTTGTGATATGATATCCCATGACGGATCCATGGGACTGGTATATTTACCTACATTTTCCAAACAAATCAACCAAATGTAGGTGAATATACCTGTTATGGATCCTATGGGTATGGTAACATGGTATTTTAGATGCTGGAAGTTAGGATTTTTTGGGCTGGTAAGAGGTTAAACATGGTTGAATGACCCACATCCATCCATTTCAGCTATCACTCATGTGCTGATGTTGCATGACAACAACCCAAATACCCAAGGTGACAGGGTGGATTTTATGAGGAGAATTCCAGCTTCAAAATGTCAGGTTGGTGAAAGATCTATTTCCTTTTTAAGAATAGTAAGTCCCTGAACAACCTCTTTAAGCATCTTAGGATCAAAAATTCCCTTCAATAGTTTTGTAAGAATCTTTGCATTGAATATCTCTTCAAAATCCTGAAAGACTTTGAGGATTAATATACTAGGGTGTCCATGGAAGCGATCGTAACTACTTAGTAAGTTGGTTTATTTCACCTATCTACGGGACTTGCGACCTACTTGTATTGAGGTGAAATAATCCATTTACTAAGTACCAGCAGGACCCGCCAGTATCATTCATTACTCCTTGGAAAACTAACAAGTCACCTGAAAATCAATGGTTGGAAGATGTATTTCCCATTGAAATAGTCCGTTTTCAGGAGGCATGTTTAATTTTCGGGGGTGTAATATTCCTTACCCTAAACATCTAAACACCTCCTGAGGTTCGGTATTTGCGCCCCGGAAACATACCCTAAACACCGTTCACCTCAGGAGGTATGATAGGGTGTCTAGGGTAAGAAACCAATCACTTCTGATAGGTGAGATAAACCAAAACTCACTAGATAACTAGTTGCTAACTTCCATGGACATCCCAATAATGAATTGCCTATAGGTGCTGGTTTCAAATATGTTTTATTTTCATCCCCAAAATTGGGGAAAGATTCCCAATTTTGACTTGCGCATATTTTTTCAGATGGGTTGAAACCACCAACCACCAACCAATTCTATATTCGAAACGGCTCCAAAACTGCCGTTCGTTGGCCGCCGCCAGGGCAGTCGAACCCCTTCCAACTTGGCGAGTCGTGAGGTGGAGTTTTTCCCAGTTGATGATGTACCAACCATCGGAACCCACAAATTTTCTTCGTTTTTAGGGGAGTTATTTTTGGGGGTGTAAAAAACCTTCATGTTTCTTCCCATGGGTTGTTGGGGTCTAAGGGAAGATTATATTGTGGTATCTTGGATTTGTTTGTTTTTTGGGTGACTTTTGTATGGTAAATCACCATTAAACCAGCATTTGGGAGAGTACGATCAGGTGTCCGGCTAGCTTCGTGATCGTAACAGACGTCAGATTTAGGTGGTTTATTTTACAGGACGTATTCAACCTACATACTCTCCAGGGAATTAACATATCCCACCTTGGGAAAAGGAAAATCATCTTCAAAATGCCATTTTGGGGGGATATGTTAGTTCCCTGGAGGGTATATTTAAAACTCGTTGGATTTCGAGTTCCAGGGAGCCAACAGAATTTGCGCAGCGGTTTTTTTCTCGGTCAGGCCACCGGCAGCCGCACACCCTCGAACTTGGCCAGTCGCGAAGCAGCGGCTCGGTGTCCGATGACGACGGGATCCTATGGATCTCCGATGCTTCGGGATAAATCATGGGATATAATTGATATAATGGATACTTGGATATATTCAGGAAGGATTGTAAATGTAGGCAAATATACCAATTTAGATGGGTTAGCAATTGGAGTTGTTTCTTGAGGAAGCACCTGTTTGAAAAGGGAAAATCATCTGAACCAAAGGTTCATTGTTGGGATAAGAAATCTGTCAATAATTTTGGATTTGTTTTGGTTTGGTGCTGTTTTTCTCAAAGAAGCGTGGTAAATCACCATGAAACACCACAATTCGGGAGAATATGTTTGGAACTTTTTCCTTCCGCATCCAACGAGCAAATCCATGCCATGCAACCACGAAGAGCTTGTGCATTTTGTAAGCTAGGTGGTGGTTCGATGTATGTTTTATCACCCCTACTAGGGGAAAGGGTTGAAACTACCAAGTAGATAAGGTGTTCAGAGTTGATTTTTGTTGTTGATCCTTTTGATCCCTCGGAATCATCATGAAAATGGCTCCCCATTCAGGTTCATTCGTCATCCTAGTAACGTATTCTAAAGCCAACGATGTTTTTTTTTATGGACGGATAATGGTGAAACATCCTAACATTCTGGTCAGGAAGTCCTCTAACATTCTAACTAGGGATTGTTCCCCCTTCGAAATGGCCTAAATAGCTTTTAAATGACAGTTACGAACTACTTACAAGTCCCGAGATGGACCTCCAAGTGGGTGAGTGACGGACACCAACAACAAACAAAACCGTTCCGTCACACGACCGAGGACAGCCGTCGCCGCACACGGTCCAAGAACAACGAGGAATGGTCGGTGCCGGAGGAGGAACCTGCAACTCGACTGAGTTATGGAGGGGCTAAAGGGGTTTGTAACCCCGGGTAAAACTAGCATGAAGAACTGGAAAATCCCCATTTTTAATAGGAAATATATCTGCATGCATGGTGGATTTGTTTAAATCATCTTCAGTAAGAATTCTCTTCCCTGCTTGGAGGGATCATCCCAGTTCGATCCGGTAGTTAGGATCATTCCTATTTACAAACCATGGAAAGGCCATTTGGAAGGGGATCCCACAACCGGATCCTTAGTGGACGAAGACTAACCATGGTTATTCACCACTTACAAGTCCTGGGATGATCCTCCAAGTACCCTCCAGAATCTTTTTACTTGATGGCCTATATGAAATGTCAATCCTTTTCTCACTAAAAATATGCAGCCTTTTTGGGCCACGTTTTATAGAGAGGATACTTGGAGGATCATCGCAGGACATGTAAGGTGTTAATCACCATTGTTAGTAAGTCCCCGAAAATGGGGTTATTCTTCTTTCCAAATGACCAAAATGGCTTATAAATGCGGGTTACGAACCACTTACTAACTGGGCATGATCCTCCAAGTAGTCTCCTAGATTCTATCCCACCTAGGGAAAACCGGAAAATCATTTTTTAACAGCAAGCACTGAAGATAGTTGGCTGCTTGAAAAATTTAAACATCCAAACCACCAACCCATCTGTAAACTTTGCTGTTCAAGGGATGTTAGTCTTAAGTGACTTACTGTAGTTAGATTAATTAGTGAATCATATCAAGAATCCCAAACCATTTTGCCAAGATTAGGGCAAACCAGGAACCATCCAAGTTGGTATTTGGCAGGATCAACTTTTGATTTTTGCCGTGCTTTTTTATGGTAGCCTCGTTTTAAAAAGAGTTGGTGTGGGCTTTTTGGTCCCACACCTTCCTGACCTTGAAGCTGCGCAGTGAATCTTTTTGGAAGCCAAAAACGGGGTCAAAGGGCCACGCGAACACGGCGCAGCACAATGCCATGGTTCCTTGAACAAGATTCAGGTTCTGACTCGTCAGCGTACGAGCTTGGCACACTGCGAAGAAATCATGGATGGTTCGGCCTTTGGATGACGAGTTTCTCCAAGGGTTTCCAGCAAAAACCATGTCAAAACTAGCATCAATTCTTGGCACCAGCAAGGACATTCCAAGAGGTGTTTTACCATTTTAAGCACCGCCAAAAGGAAACTTTGTTGGTGGCACCGATGTGCCCGTTGGAGGTTTTCCCCGCTCCTGAGGACTTGAACATGGATTCCTTCAGCCAAGTCAAAGGAGGGAAGCTGCCAGAGAAACGGGCTTCCTGAAGCCTGCACCTGGGATCTTGTGGAAACAACATGCCATTGGCCCTTGGGGAAGGCCAAAAGTCATTGTGGACTGGCACAACACCTTGGAACTGAATGACCAGGTGCCACCCACACATGACAAGGCTTTGGACGCACTGCTTGAGAAAGCAGATGTGTACATGCTGTCCTTCTGTGGGAAAGACAGAAAGCCACAGGCCCATTATCAGAAATGCCAAGAGTTCCTTCTCAAGAAGCCATAATTACAAATGCTGTAGTGGCTGTGGAAGCAGATAGTTCCAGAGACATTGAAAGCAGAGTCAAGCGATGGTTGAAACGACTACGCTGACGCTTCTTGAAGATTAGATTTTTTATTTATGTGGCATGTTCCGGCATGTTAGCTTGTGTAGCCTTTACTTTCATGCTATTGCCATTTGTGACGTTTCATGATATAGTGGGAAAATCATTTATTTGAAGGATTTCCTGTCAATCATAGCATTGTTTTGGGTTGATGTCTTGTAATGACACCTGATTTACATCTCATATGCACCGAATGGTTGTCCTTTTTTGGGTTCATCCCAGATGCTGTATGTATTTCCATATTATCTACCTGCCTTGTGATCCCGTTGAAATCAACCATGCATGGCTAGGTAAATGTTCCAATCCCATGGAATGTATGGGTTCGCAAATAAACAATCAACCCAATATTAGCAAGGGTCTATATACCCATGTTTAAGGATTTCCATCATTAAAGGTGGGTCATTGTCATCCCCAATTTAGGGATTTGAGAAAGACCCCAGCACAACAGTGACCCCCTATTTTCAAGTGTCCCATGGACCCTATGGGGAAATCGAAAAACCTGAATTTTTCGGGCATTTTTGGGGAGATTCATCGGGAGGGAAACCTCCCTTACCTACATGAAAACCATAAAATCAACATCATGGATCGGTAAATGTATTGTCCGTCCCATGGATCCATCATGGGGAATATTGATTGGTTTAGTGGGATCCTTATCATGTCTTATTGATCTTGATTGAAGTTCCCTATAGAACTGGGTAGTACTCCCCCCACACACACACACACACACACACACACACACACACACACACACAGAGTAATAACTACGCACANCCCCACCACACACACACACACACACACACACACACACACACACACAGAGTAAATAACCAGGTTTTTCCCATTATAATCCAATTATCCCAAAAGGTAGCGAAGTAATGGAAATCCCAGGCTATTTCAGGGGAATTCTGGTTGGTGAATTTTATAATTTGCGCAGAGTAAATGTCCAAGCCTCCCGAATGACTCCATCATATGGCCATCCCCTAACAAGGTTGCAGATTTGTCCCCCAAAACATTTTCGGAAACAAGCCGCCACAGATGGTACCAAGCTGAATCTAAATATTGGTGACTCCAGGGTTTGGCGGCTTCACTCAGGGTCAAATCTACAACCATGCCTAAGGAGATCCCCTTGGCCAACGTTGCCACCTCGATAAGCTTCCGCGGCGCGCCCTCCAGCTCAAAGATCAAGACGGAGGCGCGGGTGAAGCCGTGGATAGATGAAGAGGTCAATGTAAACGGAAGCAGCGGGTGAATGCGAGGTGTATATGATAGCTAATAACTCCATTTATAGGGGTTATAACTCCCGCTACCCGTTTCTAACGCCATTTATAGGTGTTGTAATCCCATTTGTAGGATAGTACACGGAGAAGTATCATGATTTGTTTCATCCTAAATTTGATGATGGGCAGATTGGACTGAACCAATCAACAAAAAGTAAGTGGTGCTTTCCAAATGTTTTACCCTCCAGGGAACTGTCATATCCCATCCCAAGCCACTTTTGAAGATGATGTTGTTTTTCCCAAATTGGGATATGTTAGTTCCCTGGAGGGTAAGTGGTGGTTTCAAAAAATTCATTTTTGACGAACAGTTTTCCATTTCCAACCACGGACTTAGCAAGGTGGGCCCCCACCAGTTAGGGTGAACTAACTCCACTGATAGGGCTAAAGGAGTGAAACAACCCAGGTTACCCAGTTATTTTCAGCCATTTTTGTAGGGGTCATAAGTGAGAGTTATAACCCCATTTAGAACTGGGGCCCACCTTGTAGCACTCCCGAAAAAGTGGCGCTTGGAATCCAGAGCCGCCCAAGATTTTCGGAAACGTTCGCCTGCACAGATGGTACCTACTGTTGATGGAAGATATCCTGCACCACCTGGGATGTGTAAAACCTTGTACATATTGGGATAAGCTACATATCAACTGGTGCAGGATTTCTTCCATCAACAGTATGAATCTAAATATTGGTGACTCCAGGGTTTGGCGGCTTGATTTCGGGACCAGATCTATAACCCGAATAGACCAAACTTCGTTTCCGGGGCGTTTTTTTTCTGGTGGTTTTTAGCCGTAAGCGCTTCTTTGGGAAGTACGTGGAGGATCATCCCAGGACTTGTAAGGACTTCGTAACCCCTATAAGCCATTTTGATGGCCATTTGGAAGGGGAATGTTGCCCTACTTCGGTGACTTACTAATCCATGGTTATTAACCACTTGCCAAATGTGAGGATCCCCCCAAAAAATGTAAGTCGTCATCCTGGTAGTCCCGATGGCATCCTTGGGAGGAGGGTTGGGTAGATTCAAAGAAAACACCTCCCAGAAACTAACATCAATATCCTCTATCCTTTCGGATAGTTGGGAAGATGATAACTTCCAGCTTCCATTGGCTTTGGATTTGTTTTGTTTTTGTGATATTTTGTACTTCTTGGGATCCCATGGGATTGAATAATCACCATTTTTCCGCGACCATTTTGGGAGAATATGTTTTGGAACTTTTTCCTCAAGCATCCAACTTACGCAAATGGAAGTTGGTGGGATATGTTACCGTAGACATCTATAGTGACATCCTCACAAGGTGTTTTGTCGGGGTATGTTTTGGAGGCATTAAATGCCGAAAAATCAGCAGGTGGCCCTGGATGTCTACTTGGAGGATCACCCCACATAGAGATCCAGATCCAGTAGTTAGTATACCCACCATTTACAAGCCATAAAATGGCCATTTTGGAAGAGGAACAAAACACGCCCATCCTTAAGGGACTTCCTAAGCACTAAGCATGGGTTGTTAACTCCTTACAAGTCCATCATGGGATCCCATCCTCCAAGTAGGGTGTAGCTTCCCTGGGAGGATAGCCTTGAAACAAAGATCCAACGGGTCCCCCTGCGCGCCATCTTCCTCCGTTGGGTGGTTGGTTGCAGGGCCTTCGAGCTGCCGCCGCTGGAGCCTTCGGCTTTAGCACTGCAGCTCGGTGGCTAACTTCATCGGTTTTTCAAATGGCCGAAAAGAAATAGGTGTTTCCAAAAAATAGGGGTACTCCAAGATGGATGGTTTATGATGGAAAATCCGATTAAAATTGATGATTTTGGGGTACCCCTATTTTTGGAAACATCCAAATGGGTATATCAATCCCTACTGGGATGTCCTGCTGGTACTTAGGATCAATGGATTAGTTCACCCCTATATAAGTAGGTTATTTACGTCCCCTAAATGGGTGAAATAAACCAACTTACTAACGTTTGTTACGATCACTTCCATGGGTCCACCCTAGTATACTATTGGGTTTGATGAGAACTAGGGAATAGTAGGAGTTTAGACGCTACAAGGTTGGCCTTAAATTTCCAGCTATCAATGGGGTGAAAGAACTCTACTTCTAGGGGTGAAAGGCTAGAACCCTGATTTTGTAATGCTATTTATAGGGGTTATAACTCTATTCATAACTCGTAGGGGCCGAGATTGCAAGTATGTGTTAAACCCTAAGACTTCTTGAGAATGTCATGAGGGTCAGGTTGCC